>VKOC01018358.1:0-96367 GCA_009364415.1 Spea multiplicata
CCCTTGCCCCCCTGTAGCGACGCCACTGACAACAGGAAGGTAAGAGCTTGCAGGTGAAACCTTACCCATAGGGACGTTACGTCCTAAAGATTTGGGACAGTATCTGAATATTAACTGCCAAGCTATACAGCATTATCATTCGGCCAAGAAGTTATAATTTCCCACGCCGTCTCCAACATGCTCACAAAGACAGGAGTCCATATTGTACAATTTCATGCGGCATGTTTAGTTCTCAAATTTATCGGATCTGAGAAATGATTGAACAAGATACCTGTCCTCGTGGCTTCCCGTGCGCACATCTTTAACCGCAGCGAATCCGCACGGCACACGTGCATACTTATTAAGGTTTTCAATGAGAGTTTTCCCCACTTCTAAGTAATAAGGATCACCCGTTGCCTGATTGACAAAACAGAAATAAGAGTTAATTTTTTGTGTAAATGAGATTATACCCGGGCCTCACATTTTTCTTTTTGTTTGCATGAACTCTCTGCGTTACATACATGGTAAGAACCGCATACGTCAGTTACAGTACATAAGCAACTGGAAAAACGTCAAAAATACAATTTCAGTAGGAAACGCTATTTTTATGTGTTGCTTGTGGGACACAGGGACAGTAGAGCAGAACATCATCAATGTGTCGTGATGTAATTAACCCCGATTCATATCTTTAACTACACAATGACGACAAAGAAACAGTTCTTACTTTATACAAGAAATAAGTACTTTCTGCAAACTCTGGCCTTAAAGGATGTTGAGCCCAGTGCACTCTGAAGTCTGTAGTAAAAGCCTTTAAGCAAATAAGAGAACAAAATATCAGGAAAATGCATTATGAACTTGCAGACATCATGAATGACATCATGTATTATTTACATTATGCATGCAGTTTGATATTGTTTTGGCCGGTCTGTCCTTCGTTAAATGCATTTAAGCAAGAAATATAATTTATACATGGACAGAAGAAAGCTACTGAAACGTTTATTCTGTATTGAAGGTATCAGATGCATCTGATTTTCACACTTATCCCTGCCCAATATTTCCAATGTCAAAACTGCATTACTAACATTTCCAAATGACATCTTACAAACAGAAAAAATTGGTTCAATTCAATTTTCTTATATTTTGAGGGACTAAAAATCACTACAGTCACACAGTTCTCAAGTATCCTGCCAACAGCAAGAAATAAAACAGTAATCAAATTTCACAATCCCGTATGGTAACGACAATATTACAATATGACAAAATCGGTAACCTTACTGTAGTAAACTAGGTCTAAAATTACTGTACATTTTAGCACTTCATCCAAGAATATAGCTTTTAAAAGCTAGAGCATGCAAACATTGTGGGGTGGACATTTGTACGTTCCCAATGCTTTCTCCCATAGCAGTAGGATCTATCTGGTACAATGGCATGTTACACTACCCAACAGGTTTAAGTCAAAGCAAGGTAAAAAGAAAGAGGAGATGGAGCCAGGTAAAAGGAAAGAGACAGAGCCAGGTAAAAAGAAAGATGGAGCCAGGGGAGATCAAACCATTTGGTGAATTCACTATTAATCAAACATCCCATTTCTACAAGCTTTGGCACTTAGCTTAAAAGGAAACTGCATGAAAATTCTTACCTCTGGCAGAAAATTATGCTTTTTGATGACCTGGTATAACATTTCATGGGTTTCTATTGCAGGTCTTATGTCCCCTTTCAGGACCTAGTGAATGATATAAAGGGGGGGATGTCAGCGGTTAAATATGAGCTAAGTAGAAAAGAAACAAACCACATCAGTGACAAATGTGTGGAATACTTAACATTCCTGTATACATTACGCCAGCGGAACTGCATGGGATCAAAATATACAACGGAAAAGAAAACGGAGTTTCATAACTGTTTGGTGATCTCACAATAAAGCCTGTTCAGCAAGTTAATTAATATGTTAATTTACATTCCAGGATGAACGCCAATTCCAGAGGAGGAGGAATTCTACTACAAGAGCACAAAGTCTAAAACTAGAGGATCCGCCGTTTAGATGCATAATATGAGGACGTTTTACTTTACTGAGAGGGTGGTAGATAAATAAAACACCCACCAGAAGTGGTAAAGACTAATAAAGCAAGGGAATTTAAACATGCAAAGTATAGGCATAAAGCTATCCTGAACCTAAGACAAAGATCGAGGACTCAATGGTCAAATTCTATGTTTCTGATTTATGAATGACTTTTAATGTACTGCAAGAACAAATACATGTTTTATACCCTCTATACACACATTGACACTGCCTCTTAAAATGTGACGATCACATTTTAAAACCATGTTGTCAACTAGTAATAGAAATCAAATAATGCAAAAAAGAGGTTTCAAGTCCACTGGGGTTATACAGGTTAAAAGCGACTTAAAATATTTGTCACAAATATATATATATACACACACACACACAATTCCCAGTATTCTCTTATTGAGTAAGGGGACACCACTTAATAGCACTAAGCTAAGTTCACATTTATACAACTTTGTTTTCACTTGAGAAGCCATCATGAATGACGATAATGGCAGATATTAGATGAATTACAATTTGTACAATACGAACCTGAAGGCCAGGAAAAAAAGCTAGCAGAGAATCCATCCAAGTTCGGGCAGTCAGCATTGGTTTATGAATATGTACATCGAGTAGAAGTGGAGGCTGACTGATATATCGCATAATTGCATCATAATGCTGAAGAAAAAAAAAAATTGTTGATACTGATTACATTTGAATATACAGACATTTAGATGTAGAAATGCATATTTATCAATGCTATGACGAATGCAACATAATTTGAACCAATTAACATTGCGATAGTTCCTGGGGTGATTGCTTAAAGCCAGAATTACCCAAGTCTTAATATATACCCCAAACGTCTACATCTTGCATAAGGACTGTCATCGCTGCCACTTAATTGTCAGCATTTTCTTTTTACAATTATAGTTCCCATTAAAGCTGCAGTTAGAAATGTAATGTGATAAGTGACTGTAACCAGTACGTAACTGGTTTTAAATTTTCATAAACATACAGTGTTAAATCTTTCCAGGTAGCTGTCATCTCCCAGCAGTACATAGGCCTTCAGTAAATACTCGTAGTACGAATCTATTCCTGCACCGACGCCGCTGTCTTAAAGAGAAAAAAATCATTTTACAAACAGAATAACTGCAATTTAGCTTTTTTGTCTAATATACACCCTTTACAACGTGCCCTAGTACTAGATCCCTGCAGATAAGGGAAGGAGTACACGGACTACTGTACCAGGGACAACTTTTTTCTAATATTAATGTTTTTGTCTTAACAAAATGTTTTCCTCACAGCAGATACCCTGGAGTCCTTCCATATGAAGAAAGGGTCAGTTTTATGTGGAGTGCAAAGGGGTCGCAATGACCGTCCTCATTAGACATCTATTTTTTCACGGAGTAATCGTGACAGGAACATTATGCTACAAGGGTGTTTTAAAAAAAGCAAACTCTCCTAAACACATTAAAAAAACAGCTGATATATGGACAGGAAGGTCTGCTCTTTGGGATTTTGACAGAAGACCAAGCAGATGCCATCATATCAGAAGGCCCAGGAAAGCATGAATAAGCCAATTTGAAAATATAAAAAAAAACTTAACACATCCACTGGATAGAATACATTTGTGATGCATTTACATCCAAGATGTTGACTCTATAAAGTATGTATAAAGCAATGCATTACATAGAATACCTGGGTGTAATTAGCACATTTTGGTGCTTATTCTCTGAAAAACAGGACCGCATTGTCAGGAAATTTTGTGTGATACATATATGATATAATCAGATCGCACTGTGTGCTTTTGTTTTATATGTTTATATTCGTGGAAGAAGCTCTAATCTCAAGACGATCTGGGAAATATGTTTTGTTTTTTTTCTTTCCCGTCCACTTTTTTTTCCCATTTATATTGTATTTGGTCTTGAAGTAGGACAATGAAAGTGTGGTTTCAAGCTATTTAAACTAGAGTTGCATCTTATTTATTGTATTTTCTGACATATGATGGAACCCAACTACCCAATCGCGTGCATGCTTACCTTTGCGTACCCAGTCGCCAGTATGAATATTTATCGTTACCCCGACTAGATTACTGCTGCGTTGCCTCTTCTCCCAAAGAAAATCTAGTGCTTTTCGGGCATGCTCCTGTTTTGAATAAAATGATGCCAGTGTTAATTACATTTGTATGTTCCCAATCCTTTCTCCCATAGCGGTAGTATCTATGGCATAATGGCACGCTAGACTACCCAACGTGTTTAGTTGAAAACAAGGAAAGCAGACCAAAGCATTTATTGAATTCACTATTAATCAGAACTAGAGTACATAAAGTATGAATAAAATTACTCATAATATTTAAACAAGCCAAGGGATAACAAGAACCAAAAGGAGTCAGAGGTCATACAGTAGAGTATATGTGCAGACTAGATAAGCCAAACAATGTTTTCTAGCCGTGTTCCCTAGGCTTCTTTGACATATTACCAAAGGACCTCACTGAACCTAGCTCCTATATCGGGGGTGTCCAACCTGCAGCCCTCCAGCTGCTGCAGGACTACAGGTTGGACACCCCCTGTCCTATATGGTACCAGAGAAAGAAGATGATGACCACGACTGGCCAAACAATACCAATAAAAACACCATTGCCATACATCAGTCAATAGACATTAATTAACTTACAACTGATTGAGCTAAAGTCATTTCTAAAATAATAGTAAGACTGACTAACCTCAAATATGGATATCCCAGTAAACCGACTAAGGGCAGCAAATTCCAAGATTAATGTCCCAGCGCAAGCTGTGCATGTATCGGTCTCTGTGCCTGTCCTGGCCTCAGGATGTCTCACACCAAACTTTAAATTGATCTGAAAAAGAAAAGATGGAAAGGAAATATTGTGCATATATTATTTTGCATACTGGCTGGACAACCCATACCGCAAAGCCAACTATCACAGAAAGGCTCATAAAGTGAAAACATAGGGTCATCTACACAGTATACAAAAAGCAGTTCAAAGGACTAACATTTAGTGAATATCTCTTAGGGTGTAGTTTACAGGAGTGATAATTTACTCTGATCCTCAAGGACTCCTTACAGCTGGAAGTTTTTATGGTATTCTTATAAAATGCACAACGATCTACATTTCCTATCTTGACTTCTCTCCTCTTCACCTTCGCTACATTCAAATCATTCACCCCTAGGCAGTTCCATACCTTCTGTCTCCGTCCCCTGTACCTGCTAGGAGATTGTAATTTTGCAAGAGCAGGGACCTCAGCTGCTTTTGTGTATTCTACGCTAATAGTGCTATGGAATCTGCTAATGCTAATGTACATAAAGTGTAGTAATAATTACCCCTTATCTAGTAGCAACCAAAAGGTGTATCCCTTAAGAGATAGACGCTCAAATTCATAACTGTAATGAGGCCCTGCCTTCTGGAGCTGCGTATAATTGATTTTAGAGTATGCCGAATTGGATAAAGCCATATTGGTTCCAAATAAGAACAGATTCTTACGAAGGCAGTAATACTAAGATGAGTTTTTAAGACCTCAGAAAGGTTATGAGATGCGACATCCCGCTTTATGAACACCGACTCATTAAAAAGGTATGAAACTTCTCAAGACACTAGAATGCTTTTTATCCAACAATTGGAATGGAACATTGGGTGTATGCATTTTCAGAACCCTGATATCCCTTCATAAAATCAATGAAATGTAGGAATTAAGCAACACTACAAGGCTTATTTTGAACATCTGCTTGACTGGACACATCAACATACTCTTGGATAGGGAAGGCCACTTGTAGTGTTGAATGCGGGTAGGAGTTTGTAGCCGAGCTCCTTAGCCATATGTAAGAGTTCGTCATTGTACCACTCCATACGGTCACCATTTTCTTTCAGCATTATAGCAACTGAGTGCCCTCCAAGGAGACCGCTAGGGGTTTAAGCAAAACCGTTATTTTACAAGCATGGTACTGTAGCATATAATTTAATAAAACATACTAAGTTATCTATTAGTATTCTGAGATTTCTTAAGTATTTTTCTAATCAAATTGCCCTGAGTCAGTCATAATATACCACTCTGAATATAATTACATCTCAGGTACACTCAGAGTTATTGCAGTTTCAAGAATTACAGTTTTCTGCCAACGTCCATTTACTAAAAAGGTATTTCCTGAATTAGATACCCCAAATTCAGTAGGTATTTTTCAGCAGAAAAAAAAAAATCAGATGATTACAATTTATTTCAAGTAAAGAGCCAATGAAATTAAGAGATTCTGGATGGAAATTCATCTAGGTAGTGATTTCTAATGCTAACAGCTTCAGGTTGCAGCTGCCTCAACAAAGAGGGCTATCGGACCCCTTCTCCACTATTCCTAATGAAGGGCCAGAAGTGGCTGGATTCCTCAACAAGAACAGTGAGCAGGTCCTATATAATGTATAATTCGATGGCCCATCACTTCTAAGGCAAATTGTTACTGGGGTTGAACATTCTTAATGCATAATGACATCAAAGAGTTAAAACCACACACAACTCTCCCAAAGAGATCTTTGTTAAAACTACCCAGATGATTTTAGTGGCCATCTGCCTTCACAAAGTTAGATTTTATGACAGTGGTCAACCTATGTAGCAATCTGGTAGACTATTAGGGATTTCAAATACCAATTTTTTCATGGTTTTAAGTATTTTTTGTTTAATGAACAAAGTAAGGCAAAATGATCGGGATGCAGATCAACTAAAATCAAATAGTCCTTATTATACAAATGCACAGAAAGCCAGGCATACAGCAGATGCAACCAACTGATGTATGAGTAAATAAGGGTCGCTGGAAATGTACTGCAGCGTGTTTATGAAAAGTGTTTGTTCTTCATAATTAAATCTTATAATATTCCATATACATAGCCATGTTGGATCTTCTGGCACACAAACAAAACTTTACCTGCTAGCATTCAATTAACCTCTGGTGTCTCTCCTAAAAAGCCCAACGCCCCGTTGAGAGGATATTTTAATAACTGCGCCATTGCTATTTCTTTGTCATCAATAAACATACCACTGTAGAATGGCAACTAAAATATGTACTGAGTCTTTGTGTATTTAAGCACTCACCCCAGGACTCTGATGTTTGTCTCAAAAACTGAAACCACAATATCATTATCTAAATTTACATCATTGATCACTTTTCGGACAGCATCTTCAAAAGCGTCAGTTTTGTTCAGAACCTGCCAAGAAGGAAGAAAGGAAATAAAAATACTAAACTTTTAACAGTCATGTCAGCCTAGCAGTTTCAGTTTTTGTCACATAATCAACATTTGGAATTACGCTTCCCTTTCACATCCTACTTTAAAATGCTGATAATTTGCCATATATTCAGTTGGCTGCAAAAATACTAAATGGAAGAAAACTACTTTTTTCAAATTTGCATGTATTTTCCTATATATACTTGAAAGGAAAGTCACTTGCACCAAACTTCATTCCTAGTGTCCAGGTTTCATTGAAGAAAATCCAAAATTAATTTAGTTTGCAATTTCACAGAATAATAACTTTACTTCATTTTGAATCTTCAATTTAATTTAATTTTTCAGATTTAGAGCACAGAATTTAACGTGATAATCACAGAGCAATAGAATTAAAATATTTACCACTAGAGTGTCCAGTGTATCAATTAACGTCAGAGAGAATCTGGAAGAGAGAAGGGAGAGAAACAAAACATTTTATCCCCACAAATTAACAGAAATAGCTAATAAAAATGGAAGGCCCTCAAAACACATAAAAATGAAAATGTGATTTGTTATTCAATCTATATATTTTATTATCTTTTATTTGTATAGTGTCAATAATTTAAACAGTGCATGTAATAAAACTAGAACTGACAGACCAAGGTAAGTGGATACTTTAGGCTCAGAGGGCCCGGCTCCCAAGCTTACAACATTTAAGTAACCAAATTAATGACGTTTAACCCCACTGCAAATTACTCTTTTGACAAACAATAGCAATCCCTGAAAAGCAATTTTTACATGTAGCGTTAAACGTTAAACAATTATCTACTGCACAGTTCAGACCTTAATTCAGAGTGAATACAGACTCTGCCTGGAGAAACTATGAGCAGCTTTGTTTACATTTGAGTTGCGCGTCCCGCTGTAGCTGAACCACAGGCCAAAAATACCTAAACAAATAAGAGAAGATCCAGTGCTTACTTTCCTAGTGCGTCATCCACATCTCCCCGGCTTGGTTCCTGGCCACGTATTCTCCCGCGACACGTCAAGGGCATAAGTTCATCAGCAGGATAAGCATGTTTCTGGGGGAAAAAAATAAAATACATTTATTATTTATCTGGCACTACAATGCAATAGATATACTGATTCTGGCAATATACATAAAGCATGCATTCACCGATACAACAGTATACACTCCAGCACTTTGCATTTACACACTAACAATAGGGGATATAAACACACTAACCGACTGACTACAGCACTATACACTACACATATACACACCGAGTGTAAACACACACTCACATTCACTACTCCTCCTAACACGCTGCTGCCTATCTTCTGCCACCGCGAATCCGGCGCGCTATGCTTTCCCGCAGTTGCGCGTTGAAGCCAGTGATGTGAGGCACCAAGTAGGGTCACGTGCTGGGCACCCGCTACACTGGATTCATGATGGCAGCCCTGCAGAACCCTAGGTGCCAGGAAGTGGTTTCTAGTCACCACGGCAACCAGGCACCCTGGATTTGTCAAGCCCTATTATATACCGTATTGGCCCGAATACAGTGGGGGTGCGGCCTAGGTCCGGGGTGCCGGGCAGGCAGTGGGGTTAGGATACAGATCCCCCGCAGCGGTGCAGGGGACCGGTATCCTACTTTCCGATATGCTCAGACAGCCTCCCCTGCCGGCACTTCCCACGGGAAGTAGAGGTAAAATGCATTGTGCGGACGTTCACCGGCAGCGACGATGTGCTTTAACAAAGATTGTTAAAGCACATCGTGCAGATGTGCCAGCAGCGGAGGTTGCTTACCCGCATCGCCGCTGCCGGTGATTTTACCACTGCCCCCAAAAGACTTACCAGAGCAGACATCCCGGGTGTCTTGCGGGGCCGGCGGGGGACATCTACGCAACACGCGTATACAACTTCCGGCACTTCCACTGAGATGCATAGATGTCCCCTCTGGCCCAGCAAGACACCCGGAGTCTGCTCTGGTAAGGGGGGGGGGGCAGAGTGGCAGCATATCTCGGGGTGGGAGCCGAGTGGCAAGTGGCACCAACTTTAGGGTGCGGCCTATATCCAAGCCAATACGGTATATATATATATATATACATACACAACCACACACCGTTTGTTCTGATATTACTCTTATATAAGGGCTAATGCTGTGTAATGCTACACATTTATGGTAAAAAAAAGTATGAATAACAATGAATGAATGACAATCGGTTTCAGGGCAAGAAGAAGGGCTGTTGCTGACAATCCAACATAATTCCACAGCCTCTTTATTCTAATAAATCCAGTAATAATAAAAACACTTGTGAAAATGGATAACTTTTTTCCTTCTATACATAAAATCATCATTTAAAAACTGCATGTTGTGTGTACTTGGATTATCTTTGTCTCATATTAAAATTAGTTTGACCAGCATTATTCAGGTTTGTCTTGACCATAAAGCTATACAGGCCTATGGGTATTTATGGTAAATAGCTGTATCTGCCAATAAAGAAGGTAAATCCATATAATTCTATTTATAATGCGAGTTTTCAATCTAACATATTTCTAAGAACCAAAGCTCCCTTACCTCAGAGGAATATCAAGCATACAACCATGCCCCCCCAACTGTTCCAATTTACGCGGGACAGTCCCGATTTCGGTGTGTAAGGGCAGTGTACATGTATGTGTGTGTGTGTGTGTGTGTGTGTGTAAGGGCAAGTGTAGTGTATGAGTGTACGCGTGTGTGTGTGGTAAGGGCAGTGTACGTGTGTGTGTGTAAAGGCAGTGTTGTGTATTGTGTTTATGGGCAGTGTGTGTGTAAGGGCAGTGTATGTGTATACGTGTGTTTATGGGCAGGTGTGTGTAAGGGCAGTGTATGTGTATATGTGTGTTTATGGGCAGGTGTGTGTAAGGGTCCTGGGAGGGTCCTGCTGTGGACTTCTCTCCCAATGATACTCAGCCAGCATTATGGTGGACACCTGGCTGGCTGAGAATCATGGGAATTTTTGTTCACAGCTAGGATCTGCAGCTTTACTGTTGCTACACTTCCCATGAAGCTCAGCCAGCATCATGGAAGTAGTATATCTGGCTGAGCCTCGACAAAAATGATGCGTGTTATAAGTGGCGATGCAAGAGTGACATTGTAAAGTGGAATTGCTTTAAATTTAAATGTTGGGAGGTATGCACAAGTGGTAAGAAACACACAGAGCACATATACCTAGTATTTCCATCTATTACCCTACAATATTTCGGAAGCACCGAGGACGTGCAACGCAATTCAGGTGGCAAACAGATCATCTATGGGGATTTGTGGTACAAGGAGTCACATATTCAACAATCAACAATTAACAGTTGCTAAATCTAGTAGTGATCACATAGAGACAATCAAAACATAAAAGGCCACCGTCTTAAGTATTCATTTCAAGTACGAGACTTTTCCAAGAACCCAGGGAACAAAATTCTAAAATAACATCTCCTCTTAATCTACCAAAAAAAAAAAACACATTTAGAGTTGCACAATTTTTTGATGTCATAAATATATATATTTGATAATTTGCACATATTTATGGAATTGAGTGGTCCTCTTTAAGCAAGCTGTATACAAGATATGCATATATTATCATCAACTTTGTACAGTTAGCCTTTCAAAACACTAAGTTGACTAATGCGTCATTTCACTATTACTAGTAGGCAATAATCAGCTCCCTCTGTGTATCCCATGGGCCATCTGCTACCATTGAGAGCAGGTGCATATGAAGAACGCGGCAAGAGCAATAGAAGAGAATATGGAATCAACAAATGAGTCCTCTTTGCAGTTCAAATCATGCGCACAAATGCAGAGATCTCTACTGTAATGAAAATACATCACAAGCTATTTACTTTGGATGCACGCCTGGAAGTTGAACTTCGCAAAAGTCAACATACTGAACAAATGCAGGCTTAGCAGCAGATCCACATGTAGACTTGTGTTGATCCCAGTTCATCTGCCAACCTTTTCAACACCAGAGAGGGAAAATGACCCATTTTTAGTTCTGGAACATTAAAACGCTCATTTTCTGCTGGTCAAGTTCTTATCTCAACAGGGAACTGAGCGCTTATATGTCAAAATGTGGCCGGACACAATGGCTGAATTTGCACTAAAGTACTTTAATTCATTCCTGTTACGTCTCTGTTTAAGACATATGATATTGACCCATGAGCAAGATTAGCATTCCAGATGTCAAGAGAACATCAAGAAAGAAAACCTCCCAAATCCACCAGTTTATTGTCCACTTAATTTCAATAGGTCTGGCCCTCGAGATCTACTCCAACAATGTGTTGTTAATGTGCTGTTGTTAAAACTTTATTCACTTAAGGTGAATCATGTAGGATCTGTAAATTAACGTGGACATGATTAAGGCTGGAAATTGGTGGATCCCATTAACAGAGACACAAGGTGCTGGCTGATGAAGAACTGCATCCTTACGGGTCTGAGCGTAAGGGTGTGCACATTTCAAGTCCTACTGATTAGGAAGATTACGGAATACTTGGAAAAAGGAGCAGCTTGTGAGATGGGAAGATTCATAAGTAGTGAACTCCATTTCCTTTCAACAGACTTCAAGGAATTTAAGGTTTATTATAGCATACACACCACTTCTTCTAAGAAACTCAAACCTAAGCAACCATAAAACATTTTCTATTAAATACATAAACAGTTTTAAAGTATGCAGCCCATTTTTTCCCCAGACACCTTAAACCACACAGAAAAAAATGTTTTTGTGCTATATCAGCTAACCGATCAAAATAGAAGGAGAACAGGTCACCAGCCAAGTGTAGTAACAAGTGGTGCCTAACAAATCTTAACATAGGTTAATATATAGCTAAAGTACTACAAAAGAGAACTGAAACTGCTCAATCTGCTCAATCTCATACCATACTACCATTCAAGTAGGGTCACTTAGATGTTTTCACGCAAAACAAGGTTTTCTAATGATCAATTAGCCTTATCGTAAACTGGGAATATTGAACACAACGTGCCATAGGAACACAGGAGCGATGGGAGTGATAAAGCACCTCTGTACACCTATGAAGATACTCCATTAAAAATCAGCCGTTTCCAACTACAATAGTCATTTCCATGTGGACACTGCATTTCTGATCCATCTGATTATTTTAATGGGCAAAAGTAGGAAATTTCTAAGAGACCCCAAAACCTTTGAATGGTAGTGTAACACCCCCCCACCAAGCTATTTTCCGAGTAGGAGATGTGCTTGGCTGACACGTGATATACTTATCACCAGCCAGCTCCAACACTCGCCAAAAATGCTACCCGCAGGATGACCCCCCTCGTGCGCATGCCTCAAGCATCCAATCAGTGACAAGAATCACTGGCCCACATGTAAGGGTTTTATTTTTCACTTTAATATGTATTCTTCTTTAGCAGAGCTGTCGGGGTCAGTACATTTTAACTATGGCACATTATATATGGCACACTGAAATATCCAACAATGCTTATACCTGTACAATAGAAACATAGAAAAAAAATGGAAAATGCTTCAATGCTTGAATGATAAAGATAAAGAACCTGTTTACATACCATATAACTCCCATAAGCGTGCTCAAACATTTCCAACACTTGGTTCCTGCAATGAAAAAAGTTTAAAAATAAATATCACCAATTATGTCAAGGCAAGCAAGGCATTTTCCAAATGGGGTAGACAGCAGAGAATAAAGTATTATAAAAATACAGCACAGAGTGATATAATCACATGGAAAGAACGTTGTTACAAAGCTTTCCTGGGGCAGGAACATTCTGTTGATCTTCATGAAGACCGCATAGTCTTTAACACGATGGCCCGGAAACACGTCAGAAGATATGGACCACTAACTCATGCTAGTTCAAAGGCAGACTGTTTAATGGATATTGTCATGCCATGGCATGAGTAACTGGGGCTTGGCACTGAATGGGTTAAGGGATTTGAGGCTAAGTCCAGTAACATTTGTTCACACCTTTCCTTTTGGAGCCAGAACCCAAAATAAGACTTGATTACCCCATGCTGGGTATTGTCACCTGGGACAGGAAGGTATTCCTGTGGAAGAGTGGAAGGCCAGACATCCTGGCTACATCTCCCTGGGGTGTGGAGACAGAGTATCAATTGACACATGGTATAATTAATAAATGCATAATGTCCAAAATATGATGAGTACATAACGTTTGGGCCCCATCATACATTGCATCCTTATGCCTGTGATGTGCTGGTTTCAGGGAGACCAAACACGCCATGCAGGCATGTCCATAGCAAGTGTTATGCGAATGTGTCATTGTGCCAACTGATACAGGTGTAGAGTTTGGTATGAAAATGATCGCTAGGACCAGAGAATTATGATGATCCTGGTGTCATAATTATGCCAAGCTCGGTCGGCGTCATATTGCATATTTTGTGATCTCAGACCAAAGTTGAGAAGATATAACCCCACCTTCAGAAGGTCATAGTTCTGAACCCCCTACTCCCATCCCCTTGCTCAGGTAACAGGAAAAGGGCGGTCTTTGGGGGGGGATAAAAAGGTGGGCAATTGGTAATGAGAGAGAGCCTGTTTTTACCATCACAGAGACAACATCAAGGCTCCAAGGAAATATGGTATGATACTCTGTTTTATCCCTTTTATTTTATACTGTTTTGTACTTGTACTATCTAAGTCTATGTCTCTTTTTATATGCATTTTTATGTAACAGCACTGTGACCCATTTTATGCTCAGATTAAACATTTTTAATCAGTTCTGTCTTTGTTCTCTAATCGAACTCAGCCTATAGATACATATAGATAAGTCACGTTACTAAGCGGTTAACTATATAGATATCAGTTTGGGGATTGTGTAGTTATCGCAGTCGGATTGTTTTTGGGTAACCTAAGACGCCCGGTTTTAAAGTTCTTGGTGGTGGCAGCGTGTTTTACACTGGGAGTTTTGGGGTGACTGGTTGGGGTTGGTGGTGGTTGCTTGGTGCCCTGCGGGGAAAGTGGCCAAACGCACCGGAAGTCTGGTTGGCGTTTAACCCTTGGCACACCCGTACTCCCACGTCGCGGCTCGGCCGATAGCCCTGTCCGTGACAAACTGGTGGCATAGCGGTGGGATAGATAGATATATTGATATATATATTTTTAGAGGTTTTTAGTGCTGACTGGATTCGCCTGAAGCACTAGAAGAAATTGCATACCTTTTTGTGTAATTTCCAAAGACAGAGCTCAGTGCTGATTTAAAAAGACATACAAAGTACAAAACAGTTTCCCCTCCCTACTCTTGTTTTTCTTTCTCTATACCATTTCCGAATATGGAGGCCTATCGCAAACAACCCAAAGAGGCCCTGGAATTGATGTGCCAAGCAAGGAATTTACAAACTTTTGGCAAAAGCAAGGAACAACTTATTGCTGACCTTATGGAGACTGACAGGCAAACTGTACAGCCAGAGACGGACACCGAAAGTGTTACAGAGCTCCCTACTACCGCAGGAGCGCTACTTGTTGGAATGCCCAGTGGTTGTACCCCTCAAAGTGCTATGGACATTTGCGCAACAGATTTATTTCGGCAACTGATGGCTTCAAATCCTCGGGAGGCCATGCAGGTGATGATTCAACAGCAGGCAGCAGAGAGACAAGAAAGGCTGGCAGAAAGGGAAGCTGCGGAAAGGCAGGCAGAAAGAGAGGCACAAAGGAGACATGAACTGGAGATGGCCAAGCTGCAGTCCACTGTTCAGTCCTCTCTGAACAGTATTGCATCCGATCCCAGCACACGTAGGCTCCGCAAGGATGATTTTCCCTCCCTGGAAGAAGGGACTGATTTGGATGTGTTCCTAAAAAGTTTCGAAAAAGTGTGCAGGCAGCACCAAATACCCTCAGACCAGTGGGGGAGATATCTAACCCCACAACTGAAAGGAAAAGCCTTGGATGTCTTTGTGTCCCTTCCCTCAGAGACTGATAACGATTATGAGGCTATCAAATCTGCCTTGCAAAAAACTTTTAACCTTACTCCTGAGGCTTACAGGAAAAAGTTTAGGAGCATGCAGCAGAGTGCGTCATCCAGCTGCATTCTATATGTTGCACAATTGGAAACCGCGTACAAGCAATGGGTTACTGGGGTACAAGTTACTACCTATGAAGCTGTTAATGACTTAATGGTCCTGGAACAGTTCTTACAGACCCGGAGCCCCGATGAACGAGAATGGATTTTAGAAAGAAAGCCGAAAACAGCTAGGGATGCCGCACAGCTGGCAGATGACTACGCCGACATCCGTGCATCTAGGCGTGAAGTTGTGTCAGCTGGTACTTCCACCTGGAGAAGGGCTCCAGTTCCATCATCGTCCACAAGATCAGCAGTGAGGACTTCACCACCAACTGCCAATGGGGTAAGGGCTAGGACTGGTGAGTCACATGCCCGCCGTTGTTTTCAATGCAACCAGATTGGGCATCTGAGCTTTAATTGCCCCACTAGAAATCCACCCCAACCTGCTCATGGGAGTGGGAGCGCCCCTGAAGGGGCACCATCAGTTTTGCTTGTGGGTGGGCCTGTGGGGAGAAAGGAGGATAACCTGCAGAGTGTAACTGTGGGTGACCGGGTGACCATGGGACTGAGAGATTCTGGAGCTTCATTCACCTTGGTGCGCCCTGAAGTGGTAAATACGGAGGACATGATCCCTGGAAGAACCATGTCCATCAAAGGAATTGGGGGTGTGCGCCCTGCTGTGCCCATGGCGCGTGTGTACCTGGATTGGGGTGCGGGGAAAGGTTTGCGGGAAGTGGGTGTTTCTGAGGATATCCCTGTTAATGTTCTGTTGGGGAATGATTTGGGCCGGATGCTCTGTCACTATGCTCCAGAGGACACTGCTTGCGAGCCGGAAGGGCTGACTGACAGCCCTGCTTCACCTAAAGTTCTGTGTGAAACTTTGGGGGACATTGTGAAATGTGATCACTGGGAGGGAGGGCAGAGCAAATCTGTGCCAGAACCAGGGGTGTCTGAGGTGCCGTGTGAGAATGTGGAGGTTTCGCATCACTGGGAGGGAGGACAGAGCAAATCTGTGCCAAAACCAAGGGTGTCTAAGGTGCCGTGCGAGAATGTGGAGGTTTTGCATCACTGGGAGGGAGGGCAGATTAAATCTGTGCCAGAACCAGGGATGTCTGAGGTGCTTTGTGAAAGTGTGAGAGGACCACCCAACTGTGAAGAAGGGCAGAGAACGAGTGAATGTCCGTCTGTGCCAGAACCCAGAATGTTGGAGGTGCCGTGTGAGAATTTGAAGGCATTGCATCACTGGGAGGGAGGGCAGAGTGAATCTGTGCCAGAGCCAGGGTGCTGTGTGAAAATGTGAGGGGGCCACCTGACTGTGGAGAAGGGCAGAGGGTGAGTGAGTGTTGCTCTGTGGCAGGATTAGTTGGTTCCCAGGGTCCTGTATTTATGCCTCCTTTGAGTGGAACAGGTGGAGTGACAGATGTTTCAACCATAGCTGTGGTAACCTGGCAGCAGTCTTCTCATAATAGGGGACAGAGAGAGGGCTTTTGTGCACCTGTGCCTGTATTCTGTGGGACTACAAAGTCAGGACACAAGGGAGAGGGTGAAACTGGTGACCATTCTGTTATCCCTCATGTAGTGCCTACTTGGTTTGGCAACCCAGGGCAGGACACCCAAGTAGATTTGTTGGGGCTTGTAGCTATACCGAGCCGTATGGAGAACCAATCCGTTACTAAGGGAGTGGACTATGCCCCTGGGTACCCTGAGACCATGGCCTTATCCTATAGCAGAACAGACAAGGTAGCCGATGCGGTGAAAAGTACCTACTGCAGGGTGGGTCTTCCCAAAGAAATACTTTATCTTAGCCGGAAACTGTTACCCAGGGAAGGAGTAGGTTGGCGCAGAGATAAGCTTGTGGCTTAATCTCTGGGCCACCCTCTTAAAGGGGGAGGTGTCATGCCATGGCATGAGTAACTGGGGCTTGGCACTGAATGGGTTAAGGGATTTGAGGCTAAGTCCAGTAACATTTGTTCACACCTTTCCTTTTGGAGCCAGAACCCAAAATAAGACTTGATTACCCCATGCTGGGTATTGTCACCTGGGACAGGAAGGTATGCCTGTGGAAGAGTGGAAGGCCAGACATCCTGGCAACATCTCCCTGGGGTGTGGAGACAGAGTATCAATTGACACATGGTATAATTAATAAATGCATAATGTCCAAAATATGATGAGTACATAACGTTTGGGCCCCATCATACATTGCATCCTTATGCCTGTGATGTGCTGGTTTCAGGGAGACCAAACACGCCATGCAGGCATGTCCATAGCAAGTGTTATGCGAATGTGTCCTTGTGCCAACTGATACAGGTGTAGAGTTTGGTATGAAAATGATCGCTAGGACCAGAGAATTATGATGATCCTGGTGTCATAATTATGCCAAGCTCGGTCGGCGTCATATTGCATATTTTGTGATCTCAGACCAAAGTTGAGAAGATATAACCCCACCTTCAGAAGGTCATAGTTCTGAACCCCCTACTCCCATCCCCTTGCTCAGGTAACAGGAAAAGGGCGGTCTTTGGGGGGGATAAAAAGGTGGGCAATTGGTAATGAGAGAGAGCCTGTTTTTACCATCACAGAGACAACATCAAGGTTCCGAGGAAGTGTGGTATGATACTCTGTTTTATCCCTTTTATTTTATACTGTTTTGTACTATCTAAGTCTATGTCTCTTTTTATATGCATTTTTATGTAACAGCACTGTGACCCATTTTATGCTCAGATTAAACATTTTTAATCAGTTCTGTCTTTGTTCTCTAATCGAACTCAGCCTAGAGATACATATAGATAAGTCACGTTACTAAGCAGTTAACTATAGATATCAGTTTGGGGATTGTGTAGTTATCGCAGTCGGATTGTTTTTGGGTAACCTAAGACGCCCGGTTTTAAAGTTCTTGGTGGTGGCAGCGTGTTTTACACTGGGAGTTGTGGGGTGACTGGTTGGGGTTGGTGGTGGTTGCTTGGTGCCCTGCGGGGAAAGTGGCCAAACGCACCGGAAGTCTGGTTGGCGTTTAACCCTTGGCACACCCGTACTCCCACGTCGCGGCTCGGCCGATAGCCCTGTCCGTGACATAGTCTATCAAACATAGACTTTCTTTTTTATTCTCCTACTCCTCCATACACCTGATTCAAATGGATGGCACAAGAAGTCTCCAACAAGTCATTTTTAAATGCTGCTAAATCATTAATGCCCACGCATTGGAGACAATATACACCTCAAACTTTTACAACAAGGATCCACGGGATTTTGTGTGCCAGAGAACCCTGTGGGGGCCGTGACCGTGAAATGAGATTTCGTATTTCTTGAGGCGCCTGTGTTCAAGCTGAATTACGCACAATTGTGGCCTGTTTGCAGCTTTTGAGAATTGGAGTTGTCACCCTGATTTAAAGGCTGATGCATTTGGTGCATGCAATGCTAGCAAAGTGTCAACTGTTTCCATCAGACTTGTTCCCAAATCACTTAACTTTATGCTGAGTGCAAGAGAGATACCTGAGGAATTGATCTCTAATAAAAAAAAGTTTAATAAGTAAAATAATAATAACAAAAAGTTAACCTGCTCCCTACCCCAAAATTTAAAACATAATAATTTTTTAAAGTAAAAGAGAATGTTTTATTTTGTTCTTTATTTTCAATATATCATTGATATTAAATGATGGGCTACATATTGTGACAGTCATGTAGGATTGGTGGTGGAAGGGAGGTATGTTTCTCCTAGATTCCTTTCCTATGTGGAGTAACACCTGAGAATTCCACCTGCTAGGTGATTAATTAAGTGAATTAGAGGGTGGATATAAAAGGGAAGCCAGGAGGGCAGGTAGCTCTCTCTGACTGAGGACACAGAAAGCCTGTCTGTGGAAGAGACCTGTGAGTAAAGGTTGCTGGACATATTATGTTAAGTTGGCAGAGAGAAGCTCTCCAGCTGGTAGTGAGGGACATCTGTTGTATAGTAAGTGCCGGACAGGCAAGGTGTTTCTTTTGTCCCTGCAACCTTTCTAATAAACCTGACCCTGTGTCAGATTGCACGAATTTACTGCTGTGTGCCTGGTTTGAATGAAGACAGCGCTTGTCCCTTGACCTCAGCGAGGGGCGATCCCAGACCTACCTCACAATATATATATATATATATATATACAAATCATATCCAAAAAAGCGTATCTGTCATTGAAAAAGCTATATATAATATGTGGTTACACTGAACATGTAAAGGACCCCTGATTAAGTTATGACACTGTGTTATGGGATAGGGCACAGCCCTGTTGTTATTGTTTGTTTTGCCGTATGTTCCCTTATTGTGACGGATGAGGGAAGCTTGATGGGAGTGGGCCTGCTGGTGCCCAGCAGGGGAAGAGGCATATCAGGGCAAGCAACGGACAGCTGCATATAATACAGATAGAACCAGGCTGCCTGTGCTGATCTCACTTGAATAACAGAGGAGCCAGACACTTCTCCAATTGGTCACCATTCCTTATATAGTAACATGGAGAAAGTAAGGGCTTGTCCTATTGGTTCCTCTTGCCCCTGGAGAGAGGAGGCAATTTTCCAATAAACTATATTATCCCCACCTCAAGGTTGTGAGATAATATTAATGGTTGTTTTTTTGTTGTTCAATCTGATTTAAAATGTTATCCATTGTTTAATCACCCCCTTTTGGTGTGTATAAAAGATCTGATTTTTGTCCTCAAAAAAGTGCCTATGTTCATCTATATCTAACTGGCATGTTTTACTACATGGATGGTTTAAAAAAAAAAGTCCCATTTGACTCCCATCTCCTGCAGGATTGATGATTTGGTTCTCAGTGGCTACCAACCCTTTTCTAGAAATAGAGAGGGAAACTTGGCAACAGCCAGGGATTAATCGGGTCACCTAGTTCCTTTTACAATGGAAATTAACAAAACTATAATAAAAAAGGCTAAAAGCTCTGGTCCCTGGAGTATGAAAATTACTGGTTGTAAAGGTTTTAACTACACCAACCACCCTATGTAAGGAAATATCCAATGTATTACCGTTTGGGAAATTATAACTAAACTAAAAGCTAAATAAAACATTTAGCCTTATTATATCTACTTACCCTCACATCTCTTCCGGTCATCACTTGGTATGTATCCACTGTCACAAGTGCATATGTATGACCCCTCTGTATTTTCACAAGTTCCATGAGGAGAGCACAACTCAGGGTGGTGTAAGCACTCATCTACATCTGAGAGACAAATATAGGAAAAGAGATAAATATCTCTCAAGCAGGGGCAGGACCCCATGACTACCTGTCCAGCCAACTCAAGGCTGAAACATGCAGAGAGGCAGATAAGAGCTGGCACCTTCTGGCCTGGGCGGGGCAAATAATGCACTTAAAAACATACATACTTAAAAGTGAACACTAAAGCATACTATAAAACATACACTTACACTAACACACATACACACCCATACTAAACCTTATCACTCTATTATCACACCTCACAGTATCACACACAAATCTAACACCTTATTCTCACTGTAACCTTATCTAGAGCATTTCCTTTATCGTTGGTTTTACACTGTGAGAGCAGCTACAATATTACCACAGGGACATGCAACCTAAGATTACATTAACCCACTGCAATAACACCTCTACAAGTGTTTGAAGGATTTTGGATCAGTCTGCCCCTGCAGAGAGGTGTCCACCTGAAAGTTAAGATTAAGGTCTGTTTTTCAAAAGAACAGACCTCAACCAATTTGACAACTTGATGAGCAGGTCATAGGAGATTAGAGACAGTGAGGGTGTTTTGGTGAGATGGTGCCCAAGAATTGTGATGTTGGGAGATATGCCGTTACCTTGACATATGTGCTGGTGCAGTTTGTAGCCTTGAGGACACACACAATGGTAGGAACCGGGAGTGTTTACACACTGTCCTCCAACACATAAATTGGGTAATAAACACTCATTGATATCTGAAATATAAATACAATATATAAACATAAAATTGCCTCTTTTGTAGTATATGAAAAAACCAACCTTTAATCTCTGGGCTTGGGTGATAGTAGTGTTTTGTCCACACTCATTTGCAACTCAAGTCCTGCTACCCACTACCTGGTTTTCAAGTTTATTGGGGACTAGACTTGCCCTTCATAGAATCAACAAAGGGGAGCACCAAAGCATCGACACTATCAGCATGTTGTTATTCTTGTAATTATATTGAAATTTCTCTGAAAGTTTTGTGACAGGCTCACTTTACATTAAGATTGTTCAAAGAATGATGGTGTTTGCCATTGATAAAGGCACCCCGAGAAGAAGCAAAAAAACTAGGATAATAGAGGTGAAGGGAATGCAGTCCAGATCAGAAGACATGGCTGCAGCAGCAAGGAATACTTTACTGTTTAGTATAGAGGAAGAAAAGCCACAGAGGAGCACTGAATCAATAAAGGATCAATAAAAAATAAAACATGTAGGCTACTAAAAAAGAAAGGTAGGTTAAGGAGTTTGCTAAATGAATTAAGAAAAGATCATATTTCCCACATTTATAGTTAGAGGTAATACAGATATTCAAAGTGTATGCTTTTCTCACCTTCACACATCTGTGTGCCTGTGCTTCTCATTTTGTACCCAGTCTGACACACACATTTATAATTTCCAGGAAAATTGAGACAGTTGCGTGGATCTCCACATACTCCTGAGCGCAGACATTCATTAATATCTGAGAAAAAGTGTAAAACAGAATGTAAGATATGACATACATATTGTATTGCGTGTCATATAAATGCTATAATTATGTGATGGCCCAACCACCCTGTTGTGTGCTTATAACCCTCAGCCAGACCCTTTTTGTATTAGTTAATTGTTGCCCCAAGGCAGCCCCCCTTTGACTATGGGTCCCCTTTCATCTATCACCCTAAGTATTTTTTTTAAATACTTTTTTGCTGGCTTCCTTCCCCTGCAGACTGCTCCTCTCCAACATGCTCTTCTCCCCGTCACAAGGAGCTCTTCCGTGTGAGCCCGCCCCCTTGAGCATTACGTTGCATCTTCAAAGGAGCGGGATGAAGAGCCTCACTAAAACACTGGGAGGCATGGTGCCTGCACGCGGACAGTGGAGACGGCCATACAACTTCCGCAATGGCATCTCTGTGTGCCGGCCACGGAACAGCTGGCCAATCTGGCTGTTTTTTTACGCAGTGTTCCTCGAGCCAGTACTGTGACCAAACATATGCGGGCCATCATAATTATTGAGTTTAGGTTTTTCATCCACACCTGTTGCTAAAAGGTGTATAAAATCAGGCACGTAGTCATGCCATTTTCACAGATAGATATTGGTAGTACAATGGGTCATACCAAAGAGCTCTGTGAGTTTTAACATGGCACTGTCATTAGATGCCATCTTTGCCACAAGTCATTTCCTGAAATTTCTGCCCTGCTGGATCTGCCCCATCCACTGTAAGTGCTATTATTGTGAAGTGGAATTGTCTAGGAGTAACAAAGTGTTAGACCACACATATTCAAGAGAGGGGCTGCTGGGTGCTAAAGCGTGTAGTGTTTAAAAAGCATCACTCACTACAGAGTTCCAAACTGTCTCTGCGAGCAAGATCAGCACAAACACTAGGTGTGGGAAGCTTCTTGAAAAGGGTTTCCATGGCTGAGTAGCTGCATGCAAGCCAAAGATTAGTGTTTGAAATGCCAAACATGAGCTGGAGTAGTGTAAAGCACAATGCAACTGGACTTTGAAGCAGTGGTGACGTGTTCTCTGTAGTGATGAATAATGCTTCACTATCTGGAAATCTGATGGACAAAAAATTGTGTTTAGCAGATGCCAAATGCTAATTTTCATACAAATTGTCTGTTTGCTGTTGGTTATTTACAGTAACTTATTTTATTTAAAACCTTGTCAAGCCATGTCTTTATGGACACAAAACAAGGCCCATAAAGGTATGGTCTGACGAGTTTGGTGTGGAGGAACTCAAGTGGCCTGCACAGAGCACTGACCTTCCCATTGAACCCCCCTTGCAATCAATTTAAATACTGATTACGAGCCAGGACTCATACATTACATTACATCACATTTATTTATAAAGCTCTGGCCGATTCCGCAGCGCTGTTACATTCATTAGAACAATTTATAAACACATATAATAACACATCCAATAACAAACTGGTGCCTTGCTCTTACAAGCTTACAATCTAGTCAGACTCATTCAACATCAGTGCCGGACCTCACAGACACACTTCAAAATCTTGTGGAAAGCATTCCCATTAGAGTGGAGACTGTTGTAGTGGCAAATTGGGAGGGAGCAATCCTATATTCATCCCAATGGTTTTGGAATGGGATGTACACCAAGCTCATAGGTTTCACAGCCCGGAATCTACATATCTTTGGTTGTATAGCGTATATTTGGAAGAGGGGTGTCAAACTAAAATGGCAGTAATTAGGTGAAACAACGACATTGCATAGCAGAGTATAATAGGTAAAGGTATTAACAAGACACAGGCAATTCTCTTACCAACACAGGATCGCTTTTCTTGCATCACCTGCAATCTGTATCCATGGAGACAGTGACAGTTAAATGACCCAACCGTATTAAGACATACAGCCTTTCCAGGACCACAAGGATCACCTTCGCACTCATTAATATCTATGATACAATGAGAAACGATATTTTGTAATAGATCACAAGATTATGATTAAGACAAATTGGTCTAAACCATGGTATACACTGTCAATAGGTTCTGTTTTGGCTTAACACGGTCATTTGCTCAATTATTTAATCATCAAACATATTCATGCTGCACAGCCTCTTTCTTAATGTGGAATTGTGAACACCGAGGCAAGTGAAGTCTACAGTCCTTTATGTGTTAGTTTGGGTTCTTTTTTGACTTTCTGATGATTCATCAATGCTCTCTTGAGGGAATATTGGTAGGCTGGCCACACTTGGGAAGTTTCACTATTATTTCAGGTTTTCTCCATTTCTAGATAATGGCTCTCGAGTCCCAGAGCCAGAAATGGCTTTGTATTTTTTTCCAGACTGATAGATCTCAATTACTTTGTTTCTCATGTGTTATGAATTTATTTTGATCACAGCCTCATATGCTGCCTTTTGTGATCTTGTAGCATTCTCCACTCTTCAAGACAGGTGCTATTTAATTGATGTTTAGATTCAACAGGGCTAACAGTAATCATGCCTAGGTCTGTCTAGTGAAATTGAACCCAACTATCAATTAAATGTGGTAGTTAAATTAGCTTTTTTTTATTTTTTTAAACTGTGTTTTGTGTTAGGGCTACCTTTTTCTGATATTAAAATTAGTTTGATGACCTGAGAATTCAAGTGTGACAAAAACATTATTTGTTATAAAATGTGATAAATCAATTTTGCAGGATTTGTTATGATGGTTTTGGGATCCTTCCATCCAAATATCAAAATATTTTTTCAGGTGTGCAGTGAAATCAGCATAAATGAGTTGTATTTTATACATGTCAATGTAAAAATCTGGGTGGATTTTATTAGTTGAATCTGATTTTATTTAACATTATAGAAAATCTGTTTCTATGCCTAAAATTACTTTACATACAATGTTTTTTTAGCTTAATTTCTAGCTGTAGTGTTACTCACCTACACAATGCTTGCTTAGCGGGTGCGGCTGATACCCCGTGTAGCAGCTACACTCATACCCAGTAGGCGTAGATATGCATTCTCCATAGCCACACAGGTTCCTCGTCAGTTTACACTCATCAGTTGCTAATTAAAAAAATAAATTCTGGGGGTGAATATTAAGTAAAGCAATTGTTTTTACATCATGATGTTACTGTCTCAAAACTCACCTGTTACCTGGATGGGGGCGATTTCTGCAGCACTGTTCTGGTGATATTCAGGAGGCACTTGACGAACAGCCACAGTGGTGGGTTGCAGAACAATTTCTATGAGGAAACGTAGAATGAGGTAGACGAACAGTGTAAAGCCATCCTCCCCAGAAAAGGATAATTATGCATTATAGTGACAGGGAAGGTTCTGGTGTTTCTCCAGGACACTGGGCCGATGCAATGTTTCAAGTTCCAGTGGAACCCCTTGCATCACTTCAAGGTAACTCACTATGTAATATCAAATATAAAATATTTAATACTCCATGGGCAAAATAATGTTGAAAAATAATGAAAAAATAATAGGAGGTCAATTTTTATACTCATTTTCACTCAAATGTGAATTCCCTGGAAAATTAAATACACATTGTTAATATAGTAAACTAAGCATCTATCTGTATGATGGAACAGGAGACATATATATATATATAAACATATATATATATATATATATAATGTATATGTTTTGTAGAATGCCACATATAGTGTGGCCTTTCTGTTACAATTTAAAAAAATGATATTACCGTATATCCCTGTTTGCTTCTACTGCTCTCTGCTGTTTCTACAGACAGTATACCCGCCATTTTTAACTTGGATCTATTAAAAGTTAAGTTGTATCGCCTTTTTTTTAATTTTGGTCTGATAAGTGGATTCAACTCCCACCCTGGAATAATTAGGGAGAGTGGCTTCATCTGGTCTTGTTTCATTATGTTTATTTCAAAGAATGAGAAGTGTTGGAATGAGACATCATCATCTAAAACTAGAGAACTGCATCGTATAGGCATAAAGCTATCCTGAATAGGACAGATTAAGGTCTTTACATCAGCAAAAAATAGGCAGACTATATGGGTTCTTATTTGCTGTCAAGTTCTATGTTTCTATTCAGTTCTATTGTATTATTGTGTATTTGTTCACTTGTTTATTCGTTTTGACCGTTGGAACCCATTTTCTTGCTCTTTCAGCAGGGAAAGTTGGTACGGACTGAGTGTGGGAGGATATAAAATAAGTCAATAGATTTCTTCATTACTGTAATCTGGCTGCTGTGATCAGGAAAATGTGTTGTGCTTGGCTTAAAATCTAAAGTAATGGTTCAAGCTCAGTGACCCTGCAGTTCTGATTTCTCATACTACTGATAATGTTCCCTATCTGTCTGAGAATAATTTTATTTGGAATTAGACATTCCAAAATGACGTATTACGGCGCTCAGCAGTGAAGCAGCTGGCACCAGTGAGTGGCTTTTAAACGCTGTCTTTTTTTTGATGCGGGGGAGAACGAGGGGCGTCGAGCGGTTGCTAGGCGGCCCTCTCTCTCCTCCGCATCAAAAAAAAAAAAGACAGCGTTTAAAGGCCGCTCGCTGGTGCCCGCTGCTTCACTGCTGAGCGCCGTAATATGACGTTGCTAGCAGTTGCTAGGCACCCCTCGTTCTCCCCCGCATAAAAAAAAGACAGCGTTTAAAAGCCGCTCGCTGGTGCACGCTGCTTCACTGCTGACGTATTTAGGCGCTCAGCATGAAATGTCGGCACCAGGACGGAGGTAGAGGCCTCGTGGAGGAGAATGAGGGGCGCCGAGCGGTTGCTAGGCGCCCCTCTCTCTCCTCCGCATCAAAAAAAAAAACACAAAAAAAAGACGGCGTTTGAAAGCCGCTCACTGGTGCGCCCCTTTCAAATGGATCTTTACCCTAGATACGCCTCTGATTTTGCCCCAAAGTGGTGGCACTTCTGGTGATGTCACCTCCCTTCAGGGGGAAGTTGACAGAAGCATCGCCATTTTGATGGAAGTTCGCCCCCGGTTATGTACGTGGAGATGTGGGTGAAAAATGAAGATAAAAGACAAAAGAGGGAAGATGAAAGAAAGAAGATAAAGAACAAGAAAATGGGCAAGTGGCAACAGAAGTGGTTAGCAGAGAAGGTAGGGAAACATTTAGAGAGTGTGAGAAAAAGTTAACGAGTGAATGAGAGCGAATGAGAGTGAATGTGGGCACCGGGCAACAAATCTCGTTCCCAAATCAAAAATGCCTCCTGGATTTTCGTCCAAACCAAATTCGCTTGGAATGTAATGCGTTGTCTGAATGGGCCAAAAACAAACCAAAAAATCATTTTTGGTCTATTTGCATATGTCTATTATCTTGTCAAGGGACAAACTGATATTTTAACTAATACACCCCTCGTGGTTTTGTTATACACTTGTGTATCTTAGGGAGACAATAAAAGGTTGGTGGGAGAATCAATGTTCATAAACTTAAATTTAGCATTAAATAGTCCATTCAGACTTAACTCCACCACAAACCAACAGATAAACCAACCTACCTAAAACACTAGACCAAAACTCAATCATCTACAGTCAAGCCATCAGATAGAAATCGCATCTGTTCGGATTCAAAGGGCTGAGATAAACATCTTCAGAATCTCAGGAAGAAGTTCATCAACCATGGGTACAGTATACAAATCACAGACTCTCAAATGCAGAAATCCATGAATATCGTAGTGCTGTACAACTGGTGGACATAATCTTAATCATGATGGGTATTTTGTATGTTCTTCTACGTTGTAATGTCCTGATGTTTGTGTAATAGAATGAGCTTGAATTGCTTGTTAGATCTGTTTCCTTAGCAAGTTATACGTGCATTCGGCTGTTGTATGTTCAGCACTAGCCAGCAGTGCTGTGATTGACAAGGCCCCCAGTTAGGGTTAGGGTCCGACTAGGCCCTCTCCCACTTATATCACAGACACTTAAACCTCAGTTTGCTTGGCATTTTTTTTTACTCCCACTCCTTGCGCCTTTCTTTTTTATAATTTGGCAACCTAATAGAGGAGTTTAGGTGGAATAGGTATGTTTAACTAGGATAGCAACTTTGTCTGCCAAACTACAAGGCCGTTCACAACCTAACACTAATGTGCAGGTCAAGTGGAGTCTGATCTTTTTTTATTGTTTTTTTATGGATTTATGGAATGCATGCCTTAATTGTTACTTTAGCACTTCACAAAGTGCACATATTTTGTGTCTGTGGGGTGGTACACTAAATGTAGTTTCATATAACAAATTGATTAAAAGTTAGGTTTTACCTTTCCTACCCTTCAGGTTATGCCCAATTTATGTGATAATTGCAGCATTTTTCACATAGATCACATAGATTCCTTCAGGAGGTACAAACAGTATGTACCGTAATACACACAAATTCCAAAAAGTGAGAATTTGAATTTAGATCACCCTCCAGTCATCTTGGACTTTACTAATAAGTCAAAAAAGTTTAAAAAAATAATTAAAAAAAACATTGGCACATTTCAGTAAAAGATGACATTCAGGGGAACTTCAAATTTGAAACAAAAATTGTCTAAATGCTATATTAAAGAAATAAAGTCCCTTTAGAACATTTTTAAAAAAAAAAAAATGTTTTTTGTGGGTGTAAATCTTGTAGTGTATTGAAAGTAGCAAAACAACAGAAATGTCCTTTGGAGAATTTCACATCACATACCAATGGAAAAAAAAATGTCCTAACATGCTATTCTACAAACGTAATCTATCTATTGGAATGCCCTTGTGGACTGCAATATATAGGACCTACATCACTTCAATTAAAAGTTAGAATAAATGAACACCTAAGAAATATAAGAAAAGGATTTGTACAGCACTCTGTATCACAACATTTTTTTGGAGTGCCATAACAAAAATCCGGAAGGTTTTTTTGTGCAAAAGACAAAATACAGAAATATTCGAGAGGTGGCATTAATATAAAGAATATAGGAAAATGTGAAATAAAAAAAATGAAATGGGTCTTTAATTTGGGAACATTAAGATCTGAAGGATTGAATGCAGAATTTGTCTAACTTTTTATAATTTTGTTTTGGTACTGCTTTTTTGTTAATATCTGTGTGGAAATTAACATCTTTTTTCTAAATTATATTTATTGAAGATATTTTATTATTTTATTTATTGTATTTTTAGAAAAATTGATTGGTGGACATTTATGGATTGATTAAAAAGCATTGCTCAATCTACAGGGTAAATGAATTGATATAAAAAACAGGAGTTTAGAATGCCTGAAATAAATAATTATCACTAAATTAACAGTTTCAGAGTTATATTACCTGGATAGGAAATTTGTTGTGTTGTTGAAAAAGGAATCATCAAATCTATGGACTTTTCCTCTAAGTTTGTTCCATAGGTTGGCAGCTGAAAATCAAGGTAAGTTGATTTTATATAGAAATAAAAGACACATAAGGCATTTTACACTATACTGAACCTCAGCAGTTCAATCAAATCTATACATTAAAGTTTTATGTGCGCCAAGCTAGTCTTTTAGATGGGACCAGAGAAATTTGCCATATATACATCATATTGTTTCTCATAGGTTCATAGTTTGGACATGTTGACACCATTTGCATAATTGAACATAAATTTAAGTATCGATTATCATTTTTATTGAGCAACTTCTTTACTAATGTTGCATGTGGAGACAGGAGGGGGGAATACCTTACTGTTCTGAATATAGGCCATCCATTCTTTAAGATGTGGATAGTGGTTTTATGTGCTATTGATGTTTATAAAATAAAAGAAATTATGTGGATGGAATTAGAAACAAACCTATGTTTTATGAGTTTTAGATAACAAATAATAACAACAAATTGAGTAATATTCATGTCTATACAACAAATATGAAATAATCCTTGCACCTACATTCAAAACACTTACCATAACAGGAGTGACCTCTGCTGAAAGAAAGAAAAATATATTTAGATGTAACAACACCATTATTATTTTATTAATAAAAAAAGTTATTGTGAGTTACTGGGTTAGTACGGTATAATTTCAGAGTTCCAGAGCTGCACTAGTCAACTTTGTGAAGTTGGAGCCTATGAATAGATGGGTTGTTATGGGTTTTTGTGACCAGGCAAGTCATTCAATTTCAGTCACAACTAGACTCTGTTGTCAATTCAGTATACTTTGAAGGTTAATGAATAGACCTCAGAGAGGTAATTCATTTTTTAGTTACTGTCATTATACAAGCAAATGTTATGGTCATCTGCATTTCACAATAGTATAAACCTTTACCTTGCCCTCCAGGAGAATCAATTTCAGATGTTTTTTGAGTAGGGGCCACATCCACGTTGAAAGGTAAGGCTTGTTCTGAAACTCTTGGTGGAGGAGCTAAAGTGTCACTTCCTTCAGGATGAAGGTGCAGAGTGAAATCACTCTGACCCTGGATTGTGAGAGTCTGATGAGACATCAATATGTGGTAACCTTTACCAGCTGGACAGATTTCAGTAAATGATGCTGCAAAGAGACAAAAAGAAGGTAAACTAAATATTCCCAAGGAAAACAGCATTATTAACAGTGGGCAGAGGGTTTAGGAAAAAGTATGGCTATAGGATGTAATGTATCTTTAACAAAACTGAAAAAAGGCATTTTTGTATGAAAAGAAACATAAAACATTTTACAGGTGATTACAAGTGGTAATCTTGTTAATTAAGTATCTTGTTAATTAAGTAGAAATAAATCTTCATCTTACCTGTGCCATCTACAGGGCATGCCTCACATTGAGGACCCCATGCCTTTCCCACGCTACAGCAGCAGAGTTGCCTTGTCATTCGTTTAGACAGAGGATGTTGGCACTGCCCTTCTGGGCCTACCAGTCTGAAGCAGAGACCCATTAACTCAGCCTTCTCTTCTACAAGATATACAAGTATAACAATAGCAAAATTACTGGTAGACACGGAATAACATATTTTCTTATTGTGCCAACTGTGCATTTAAATAATGATACAGCTTACAAAGGGACTCTTTCAGAAGCGGCTTATTGCATGCATGTCTATATATCCCATAGTACGTCAGCATGTAGAAGAAGGAGAGTCTTCATTTTCCCAAAACACATAGGAAGTCTGCCCATCGTGACAAGCTAGCAGAATGTTTCTCGGTTCTTAGCAACCTATTTATTCTATCTTTAAATTGATGGACTGCCATTGCAAGGGTAGTCTACATACACAGAAACAAAACATTAGAGAATCCTTGTTGAATCCAGTGTCGTCAGCTTAAACAGTAGGAGTGAATCCTTTATTCCTGTTAGACACAGGGAGGGAATTCAATCCACGAATCCAACAATAGCTATTCGAAAACAGCTAAACTGAAATATAACTTTGAATAAGTTCTATGAAGAATAAGAGGTATATGCTGCCCCAGAGGGAAAAATAAATAAATAAATAACTAAATAAATAAATAACGTGTTACATAGATTGGGGCATTAAATTCCTCCTTACTAGAACAACTAATTTTTAATAAGACTTCTTAAAAGTTATATTTTAGTTCAGCGTCATAAGCTTGCAAATAATGTAGGTGTAATATAGCGAACCCTGACAAACAGAGGTATTTGATCATCTGATAGTTGAGGAAGTAAATGTGAATTGCCAACCAACAAGAAAAAAAATAAAATAACAGCAAACATAAAAAGTACTTGCATATCACAATGGGTATAACAAACTTCTGCTGGGTCAACAACCTGCCCTAACGCCAATTAAAACTTTTCTTTTGATCAGTATGTTTTAGGCTTTGATGATATACACTCAATGTTTTTTTATTTCTGTTTCGGGTTGATACGCTCCCTTATGAGTATAATTTTTGCTTGTGAGCTTCAATTTCAGAAAAATACAGATTTCGAGGATTACATTGAAGTGCGTCTTATATTTTGACTGTAACCTTGTACTCCTGCTGAATTGTGAACAAGTAGAGATCTGTGCCACAGTATTATTATTATTATTATTTATTGTTTTATATAGCACCTTATTCGGTACCACTGTAGAAGTGTTAGAAAGCACATAACAAGTAGTATATAACATAATTTGAAAACAGGTGAGGAGGGTCCTGCTCACACGAGCTTAAAATTTTACAAACTTCACATTATGGAGGAAGGCAGTGCAAATATGTTTTAGTGAAGGTTATACCTACAAATGTTGATAGTATCTCACAATGAAAGGCTGAATTTGTGCTTTGTGCTTTGTTTTTGTTTGATCGAACACCGAGAGAACCAACACAGAGAGGACTTCTTATTATGAATCACATTTTACTTACGTGCACAGTGCATCTTGGAGGAGATGAAGATATATCCATGTTTACATGAACATCGGAAGCTACCCTGTGTGTTCAAGCATTCTCCGTTTTGGCACACTCCTTGCATACTGCACTCATTTATATCTGTGAATTAACAATTGAATATATATTTTTTTGCCAGCAGTTGGAAACATATGTACTGTATAGATGGACTACTGCTCCCATCAGTAGTTGGTGATAGTAGTTCTTCCCTGTTTGTTTTGCTTATTACTAATGAGTCCTGTTCCCGTAAGAGAAGCAGAAACTGGTGGTGTTGGCACCAGTGATAAAGACAGTGAAAGGAGTAATACATTAGTGAGACCGAAAGCTGGTGAGATTCTTGAAGCATTCTTGCTTGGACACAATAGATTGGGAGCAGCAGCACAAATATGTTCTTTATTGTATAATACTGTATGTAACTTCTCAGACATTGTGTCCACTAATTCTACATTACCATATTTCTAGTCTTGTCAGGGTTGTGGGTGCCCGGTCAGGTATGAGCCCCTGTGCAGAGACAGGATCAGACACAGAACTGAGCTTGAGGGTGACCAGTGTTGATGTGCCTAGTTCTAGACAACTGTCGGCTGTAAGCTTTAGACATTTTGTTTAGAGCCATCAAATAGACACAAACAGTAGGAAGCAGGGAGTCTCAACAAAAGCTTACAGCAACGGGGTCTATGGAATGGAAAGATGGCAACGGGGTCTGTGGGATGGGTAGATGGCAACAGAGTCTGTGGGACGGGTAGACAGCAACGGGGTCTGTGTCTCGGGCAGACGTAACAGGGTCTGTGGGACAGGCACACGGCAACGGGGTATGTGAGTTAGGCAGACGGCAACAGGGGCTGTAGGATGGGCAGATGGAAATAGTGGTCTTCTTGCAAAGAGTCAATAGTATGGTACCAACGTTTTTAAAAAGTAGAAAAAGCAAAACTATCACTGAATTTTTATATATAGAGTACAACAGTTTCTAAAAAAAACAATGGAAAATGGAAAACAAAGCCAGCCAAGACACAGAAATGGGTCATAGCAAAAGGTGAAGAACAGATATCTGCAAGCAACTAGTCTGCAATCTGTGAATTTTTCTTGTGAGGCAGACTCAATAGTGTTCTTGTGAGTCAGACTAAATAATAATCATACATTGGAGGCTTGGTGCACAGTGGTAGTGGTAATGATGATGATGTAACTTAGTGAGCCCTGTCTCCTCTTGTCTGCTTTGTTTTTTCTTTTATTACGTGACATAATATTTATACAGACAGACAGGCAGATTTCCCATGAAATAGAATAAAAGTTGCTGTTTTACATCCTTTTTTGGAAGTGAGTGTATTTTGGGTCTATTCACTAAGAGGTCATGTGGTCAGTATAATGCAAGAGTTAACTTGCTCAACTCTTATTTCCGATCCCTGCAGGGAATGCATGTGAGTGTTTTTTTGTGGTTTTCTTTTTGCAAGTGTACATTCAAGTTGGATTTTAGTTGAACTTGTGTGTTACCAACCAGGAAATAAATTACATATAAAAAGAAATAATACAGATTATAAAACCTCTTAGTCTCCTCATCACCCCAAGAATGGAAAGAGAAATGGTAACAGAGAAGGTGGTCTGCTACAAACTTGCATTGTCTGCTAATTCGCGTACGCCCTCTGTTTAGTGATCAGACCATTAAACCTACTGAAGGCCATCACACACTTTTAAAGCAATGGTTATCGGTGATACAGTAAGCAGTTACCCTGACAGTGAGTGCTGTTAAGTCTTTTGTATCCCAGGGGGCAGTCGGATCCCGCCTCTCCTCGGAATGGTGCAGTTTTCTGAGTCCCAGAATCTATAAAAGAGCAAAAAAACATCATTTTGTTAATAAAAGAAACTGTTAACACATCTCATTCTTTGTTTCCTTTCTGGCGTTCTATCTTAATCTCTGTAATGGTATTTTCGCCCCGTTTTATGATTCCGTCTCTCCCTTCCCCCCTGCTCTATTGTCTTTAACTGTGTTTTAGCTCAGGCAGCTCTGGAAAATATGATTCCAGAATCCAAGAGAGGTGAGAAAAAAAAGAGAGGGTGTGGAGCTCTCTCAGAGAGAGAAAAAATGGTTCAAATTTTCCAAAAGCATTATTTTCTATTCTATTCTTTTCTGTAGTAGTTTATTTTTCCTTGTTATTGATTTTATATAATATATATATATTGAGGTTTGGAAACAGAAAAGGAGTGAGAGATTCCGAGACGGCAACGTAGCAGTAACTAAACTCCATCAAAAACAAGGCTACAGCCAAACTCTTTCCCTGCCAGTCCCAGGGGTATCAAGTAGAATATGACCTTCCCAGCTGGTTGTATTTAAAGGTAAATATCCATACACAATAATTTACATTTAATTGCCTCTTTAAAAAAAAAAGAGTGACATTTTTAGCAAAACAGTCATATAAAAGCAAGTGACAAGTATTTGCATGCTTCTAAATCTCAGGACTTTTGAGTAATAAAGTGTGGATGAGGTCATAAAATTGCCCTATTCGGGGGGGGGGGGGAATGAATTTAAAATCCTAACAAAATAAAAACTGATTTATTTCCCCTAGTGACTGAACTAAACAGTATTATCATTAACGTTAATGGTTAAAACAAACAAGGAGAATTGACATTTTTATATATACATTTTTTTTACAATAGTACTAGTGAATAATCACTTCTGATAATGTTACTTGATGGAACTAAAGAAAGACACGTGTGAAATAACAATGCCCTTGGGCCTGTAATAAGAAACTTTAATCATTTTAAGTACATTTACAAAATGTACTGTTTAAGCAGAACTGGCTATTGGGCATGAATTATAGAATATCATTGTCATCATTCATGACAACATACTTGCAACAGCAGTGGATGCTTTGACTATACAAAAGTGACCTGCCAACATAACACACAAAAGTGTTTACCAACATAAAATGAATCTATACCACTGTCTTCCTTATTTTGTACTCCACTCAAGAATCAGACATTAGCTTTTAGTAACAGAAAAGTTCAGACTGATTATTATGTATTGCATAGTAATAAACCTAGTATCAAAAGGTATCTGGTGATCCATGACCTCCCTCAATATGACATGTGATAAACAAATACTATTAATCTCTTCTCAGAACTCTAAATATCACTATGAACTTAATCTCTATTTGGGACAAGGTGGCATTGAATCATTCATTCATTCACATCCAATTTCTGCTTACTCCATTCCTTCACAATAAGGCTTTCCCAGACATGTCCTCTAACAATTAGAGTGTGTTTTAAAGACGTTCAATATATGTATCTTCCAAGGAATATCAAGATTTAACTTATTGTTCTACAACTTGATAAATCTCAAGCCCTTTTGCATCCTACTCATGGTTACAATATACCTAGTGAATGTGTTTTATTTTGTAGTATAAACCCTTGTCACTTACATTTAAAGTGAATGAAATGTTTTAATGCCTTCCTCAGTGAAGTAATGTACTCACATCATTATTATCATCTTTTATTTAGTGCCAACAGATTCCCCAAACACTGTCTAATGAGATGTACATATAATTATACATTTAGATAGATGGAAGCTCTGCCTTGGTTTTGGCTTTACAATATACCTAAGATCAAGCGTCCTAATATAAACAGTTATTTAGACACTCACTTGATAATTGTGGACATTTATGACACTTGTGCTGTCCCCACGCTATCCCAACGCTGCCACAGCAATCCTCTTCTTTGGTCAGTCCTGGTAGAGGGTTTGTGCCACACTGGGATCCAGATAAAAAATAGATAAAAAAGATGAGTAAAAGAGAAACTAATTGTTATGCTAACTTGTTCATGGCTTCTCCAAAATAAAAGTCGGTTACTTTTTAACCAAATATTTCACACCACAAGAATATGTATAGTTGCAATAAACAATTAACTCCAGCTTCATAGGAGATATGTGGAAGGCAAACAAGGCTTAGGATGCCAACTACATACCTTCTACATAGTGACATCTCCTGTCCTGCAAAATCTTTTCTGCAGCATTGAGAGGCTGCCAAAAAAGGGAAATTAAAATCTGATCCCGAGCCTGGGGGAAAGCGTGTGTTATTTATTTCACTTTTAACCCCCTCCATCCCACAGCAGAGGGGATGAACAGGAATGGAGATGCCCCCAAGGTTATTTTAGTATATTTATATATCCCCAATCCAACCAGTTCCCTCAAACAGGTTCTTATATTTTACCCCTCCATTCCACTGAGCTTGAGATGTGTATGAGAGTCGCTTATTTTGACCTACAAATGGTAGAGGTGACCTAGCTAAGCTAATTTCTACAATTCTCGGTAAACAGAACCGTTTAATAGTTTTTTTGTTTGTTTCTTTCGTATTGGAAAATATCTTTGGGACATTTATGGTAGTGAAGGAAAGCATACACATTATATGCATCTAAAATAATTGGATCACATTATCATTTCTCCAGTTGGCAATGTAGACCTTAGAAGCCAACCATGTATCTCATATGTGACGGCATTAAAGGGTCTGTCTTCCATGATCGCTACAAGTGATCACAGAGGAACCGTCCATTTAGTGCAGGAGGGGCTGCCAATTGGCTCCTGAGCTTACTGGGAGCCATCTCATCTCTCCCAGAGCAAATCTCACATGTTGAAGAGAATGTGTGTGGCTCCCTGTTAAGGAGGAAACACATATGTTTAATGTTAAATACACTGGCTTTCCTGTTACATTAAAGGGGATGGTCTAAAAAAAGTGTGTGTGAAAGAAAGTGTTTTTTGCTGGACATTCCATATCCTGCTATCAAATTTACATTTGCTATTCTTTTGTGATCAGTTTGCTTCGTTTCAAAACATCTCAAGACAGAGTGGCATCTCTTATAGACATACATTTCTACGTATCTTAAGGTAATCATTTACTTCAAAGCAGATTACAACATGGGGTGAAGAGCTCAGTATATCACATAAACAATACTGGATTTTTGTTTATGAGTAAAGTTTGTTCCATAGTTAGATAATATTCTATTCTCTTCTTTTCTATGGAATGTTGGAAATCCAAAACTAAACACCGGAGAGTATTTCTGTTATATCATTGCAATAAACAAAAACCTGCAGGCAAGTTTTACAGTAGACTAGAAAGGAATGTATAATAAAATGAATAATAGAATGCTTTCTGAGTAGGACATGTGCCTTACATTCACAAACAGGGATTTTTTATATTTTAAAGGTATGATTTTAACTAGCGTTTTGTAAAAACAGTAGTTTATGATAAAAAAGGAACCGTTTTGAATAAAGAATTTCATCTTAATAGAGTGTCAAAGTCAAACAACATATCTTAGAGCATGTCATTGTAAATATTCATAACATTGATGCAGGTTATTATAACACACTATCCCCTTCTAGCTGGGAGTTTGTCCTGGATCTTCAATGTGGCAAGACTGGTCCTTTCTGGATGCATACTACGTTCTTCTACAATAATAGGCATAAGTTAGCCACCTGCAGGGTACATGACACTATCATGCTGCTAATGAAGTTTATGAAATAATCCAGAGGCTGTAGAGATGAAAGAATAGAAGTGCTTGCATAGCAGACCATCCAGGAAACTGTATGGATCAAACTCAAGGGCGAAACTGATTCAACTGACCGAAGCAGAGTAGATGCCAGGCCCCGCCAGGACATGGCAGGAAACAGCAGAACAAGACCTCTAAGCTAAAGTATACCACAAGGAAGACCTAGGTAACAGGACTGTACCCCAAGAGTTACTCAGCAATGCATCAGAGTAATGCTATAAATGGCACGGTCAAGTTAAGAGCAGGTCTTAAAAAGGGAGAAGAGGAGTGCCTAATATTAATAGGTAGAGCAGGGACATCTTTAATTCCTGATGAAAGGGACAACCCACCTGGGTCCAGGGTAACCCTAGGGGGACCTTGGGCCTCCTCAACAGCCATAATTGCCCAGCTGCTGGATTAGACCTCTCCTAATGTGCCATTTCTTGAGTCCTGTATATGATGCCAGGATATGATGTCATTTTCTGGCTCCCAAGACAAGGTTGCAATGCAGACCGGATAGGGAAAATTAGGAGAAGTCTGTGCCAATAGCTGCACAGACCTCCATCTCCACAATTTGGTAGGGGTAGCTTGCACTATTATGTTTAACAATAGCCCTGGCTGTAGGTTTGCCAATAATATAATGTACACAAATCAAGAAGTGATCCAAAGACACTGCAGAGGTTCCAAAATACCACAGTATTCAATGTGGACAATAGTTTACACTGCTCAAATATTGAAAAGAAGGAAAATATCTGCCAAAGTGCATGTATATGTTCTAAAAGCATTAGCTCTTTCACACTTTGAGGATGATATTTCTTTCCAGAGATCACCAATCACTATATTTGGATGTTAAGATATTGGAATGGATAAGGCAATGATTGAGGGCCAGGGGACAGAAGTCTGTAGTTAATTGTGTGTATTCAGACGAAAGTGGGGTACTTCAGGGACTTGTACTGCCTGAAGGGTAAGGTGTGTCCTTTTGCAATTAATATGATTGAGTGACAGGAGATATGAGTTAATGTAGTTAATGGTATATATTCAGAGGAAGGAATTGTGGGGTACCCCTGGGATCTGTACTGGGGCACATACACATATGTTTTAATATTTTCATTAGCAATACCACAAATGGTAAAGGGTATGTTTATTTATGTAAATTAGAAGAATGGTCAAGAATGTAAAAGATCCAGTGCAATGTTAATACATGAAAAATAATGTACTTGGGACATAGCAAGTAAACTTTTGTATATATTAAGTATTAATGCCGGAGTTGGTGGAAAAAGTCAGTTAACCTCCTTTTGATATCCCTCCTTGTTTTGGTTGAATCAAGCTTATGGGTAAGCACCGTTTAAGGCGAGAAACACGCTAAGCCATAGTTTTTTTTCCTCCTTGCGGTTATGCATGTTTTTTATGATTTTTATGATTGCACATTAAATATTTTATAATGATCTTTGGAGTAGGAAGCCCTTTTTTTTGTCTTTGTTGAACCAAGACTGCATGAGCTGCAAGGTCTGCCTGATGATATTTAGGCAGATCAGGAATGCACAATTTATGTAATTTAACTCTCAGGTTACACTAGGGGGAAACTCTAGCTGCAGACATTAATACATTGATATCATCTTTAAAAAAAACCCAAAAACTAGCAGGCAACTAAAAATATAATGTACAAAAGAGATACAATTTTGGTAATGCAGATGAAGATACATAACCAAATGTGTATCCCAGCATTATGTAGAAAGTTCTATTGCTGTAAGAACTGTATTCCATGTAAAAAATATTAACTATGCTATGGTATAGGTACAACCGTTGTTAGACACAGCACATTTATATTCAGCTGATATTTTCACTTACTGCTTGCTTGGGAAGAGTGTCCTGAAAACAGCGCCCTAAAGGTTTGTATGTGATAGGCCAGGGGACTGAAGCCTTGTTTCCTTCAGGGTAGGGAATAAGATGCTGGCTACCACCTACTGCTGTCCCTTCAGGCCCCAGACCTTCAATTCGATGAACTTGAATGGATGCATTGGGAGGGTGATGGACTCGGACATTTAGAAGAGGTGGGAGAACCTGAACTGAAGAAACAGAAAGGATCATTTGAAAAGCACACTCCCGAAATTCAATGGAAGATTCATCATGGAAGTTAAAAGTATGTGACAACTATATTTTCATATTAAAACGCATATATTCACTTTTGATTATGCTTGATAAGGGAGAGTGCCTCTATCCTATTGCTGTAGTATATGCCAGTGCTTAACACTAAGCGCCCTACATCTCCATCTCTTCAAGTAGAAACATTTACTCATAGAGCTCCAGCAGACTCTGTAACACTATTATAATAGATGGAATGAATTGACAATATACAACATTGACCGTAACGTTAACATATATTAAGACATTCTGGTATAAAAGGAGAATAGGGCCCTGCTGATGTGATCTTACAATATATTAGGAGGATAAGGGAGAGGGATTGCTTGGGTAAGGATGCTTTTATCATAGAAGGGGTGATATGGTGATGTCAGTGACATGGTGGTCTTGAAGGTGAGGAGAACAGATGGTTTAGATGCTTCCTTGAATAAGTAGGTTTTAAGTGAGTCTAAAGTTAGAATAAGAGGGGGCAACAGTCTAGGGTAGCAGATCCCGGGGGTAACAGCCCCTCTGTCTCCATTTGGGTGATCAGCCCCCCCCCCCGGTACACTGATGTTGGATCAACATCAGTGTAGATGGCAAGCTGAGAAAAAGGCACTAGATATCCTTAATAGGTGGAGCATCTGGATACAATGTATCCCAGTTCTCAGTAGTAAGTTGGCAGCAGAGTGGGTGTTGTCTTAGATCAGGTCTAGGTCAGCACTGTAAATAAATAGGTTACTGAGTAGGGAGTCTGACAAAAGATACTTCTGACTGTAATTAAAAGGTTGAACTTTGGACATCAGTACTTTAAGCTGCGCAGCTCTGCAGTTCCCTAGTGTACAAATACTGTTCCCTGCTTTCTGTCTTTTACATTTCTCCACCTCTACAATGGCTCATTCCTGTTTTCATCATAGTGAAACTGTGCAGGTCCTTTTGTGGACATCTCTGCTTTCGCCTATTGAAAGCCATAACTACAACCTGGAACAATAACTGAATTGTGTCAACTTAAAGCACCCCCTTTCTTCAAACTCGTTCTCAAGTTTATTTAGTTACCTTTTTTGCAGAATGACTACCTGTTTAGTTTACTTGATCATTATTATGATCATTATTCAGTGACCGCTGAACATTTAGACTACAAACCATAGTATCTCCTATGAAATGGACAGTAATGGGTGAGTTAAGACAAATACCTTCAGATGAGGTGTGTCCTGGCCACAAGGGGACTGTGAGAGCTGACTGGCTGATTTTTGCCCCCCTGCCATCTGGTTCATCTTCTCCTGTAATCACTTGCACAGCGTAGACTGCATGTTTCCCTGAAGAGGGGTCCATTCCCTCACCTTCGCCCACCTCTCCTGCATTCCGCCCTCCTCCACTCACTGCAGGCAATTGGCAAAAGCGACCAGTATAATCTGGAGGGCAGATGCAGTGATTGTTTGAAGAGCACTGGCCTCCATTCATACAGGGTTGTGGGCAAACCACTACAAGGACAGAAACACACAATTATGCCTGCATCACACAGAAAACAATGTGACAGTTCTCACAAACTCGTTAATCGCACATCAATCAGTGCTAATGTGCTCTCAGAGCTAAACGATAAACAATGATAAATGATAAACAAGAATGATAAACAAGGCAAAAAAAGTATGAAGGAAAACAATCATACCTATCGCGCTCCTAAACAATATTAGCATCTTAGAATCATATACCTTCCCAAGTAACGCTGTGTGAAATATGTGATTTAAACATATACATGACACACACTTTAGACTATACAAGACTAGGTTTACAAACTGTCTCTTGCAAAGAAATATAATTATTGTATTGTATTTCCTGAAAAAGGGATCCTAAAGAAGGGTTGGAGTGGGGGCAGCAAGGTGGCCCTGGCACTTTAAGGCCAGCAGCTACCAATGACTTGAGTATAGCCAATTGCTGGATATGAGAGGCCTCACGCTACATTTTTTATGCCCACACAGTGTGCAGCTGTGCCTATCAAGCTGTGGCCATACCAACATTTGCCCTGTGTACCAGATGACTAATATTGAGCTAAGGTATCCAATATTTAATTTTATGAGCTGGTACAGGAACCAATTTTGTGTACATTTCCTCTAAGGTGTACCTTGCAAAAACTTACAAAACTTGCAAAATCACAGCTCCAATTCTTGCACAAGGAATTGTTTATTAAGAGTTAGAACCAATGTTTGCAGCAGAGTTGTGTTTTTGATTCCCTGATATTTATCTGTGCAGTATGGCAAGACTCACCTGAAAAAGTGCTACGTTAGCCTTGCATAATGTATAATTATGTGATATGATTTTCAAGAACTCTGCTTGACTTAACTACACATTAAAAAAGGGCCAGCCGACAAGCCAGGTATTCAGGAAGCTCCTTCACAGGCACCCTTTTCTACATGACATTATATGGATCTTGCTTAGATAGGGACATTAAGCAAGAAAAGTGTCCCAAGTGTACCATGGTTTTCATATCTGCAACTTAGAATGCATCTGAGAACAGTGATCTGCTACTTTTCCTGGTCAGGTTAGAAAAATGCATTACAAAGGTACATCAATGGGTGTTGTAACACAGGTCACCCAGTAAGGACCCTTTATCCATTAGCCACGCACTCATACTCATACAATGTCAGCTTCCAGAATGCTTACTGGATCAAGAAACTCTCTGTCGACTACTGGTCTCCCAAGCATCAATCGTATATGGGTTTGAGACCACATAGTCGATATTCTTAGTGTCGGGAGTGGATGCACCATTATTTTCAGGCATGTTCGGTAATCAAAACTTTCTGGATAGGGGTGAATCATGTTGAAACTTGGAGAACTGGGTCCTTACCTTTAAGTTTGTCTTTTTTGGGTGAGACCAAAAGACACACAGCCCTTAGAAAACCATTTTTGTGTTAAAAAGAAGTCATTTCAATGCACATCATAATTCTGTTACCAAACACTATTCTCCTATTGCTTTATTCTCCTGATTACTTTAATATCAGAGAGGACATTGACAAGGGAGACAGTGGACAGACATGAGGGGATGCAGAAGATAGTGATGGCAATTTCAGGTGGGTGAGAAAATTACCTAATTTCAACATTCCTATTTTCCATGGGTTAGCATCAGGAAATAATTTATGATAATGGCTGTAATATACATGTACTCGCTTGTTTTGTTGTAGCCTACATCAGGATGGTTACTGTACTTAGACTATAGAGTCACTTATAGATATTTTAGTTGCCAGTATCTTATTGAATAACTTTGATTCTGGATTTGTAAATGTTTAAATAACAAACATGCGTAAGCATAAAAGGGGCAAACTAAACATTTCACAAAGAAGAAGTTGTGTATAGCCCTTCAAAACTATATAGTGCCGCTGTCAAAGTGGTAGAATGTCCAGTTGTCCACCATTCCTGTAACCTCCTATGTGCTTGTGCAAAAGGCCCTCCTGTTGATTTAAATGGGATCACGTTTTGACCACTAACTGGCAGAGCAATCAGTGGAGGAACACAAGGGCCATAGACTGGGAATTGTGCTTCAGCTCTAGAGCCGCAGCTTTACATTTAGTGATTTACATTAAGTCATTTATCCCCGATTACATGTTAAAAACAGCAATAACTGATCTACAGTGGTTAAAATCTAAAGTGTTAAAATTGTCTGCATTAATAAACATCCAGAAGCTCCTAGAGTGAGTGATTATGCTGGTAATGGTTCCTGCATCAGAGATGCCACTTTAAATTAGAATTATGTAAAATAATACTTCTTTGATTCTGAAAGTGTTTGGGGCTAAAATGCATTTTGTTTGTGTAACTTGGCTGGCTTCTCCAAAGATCACGTCAATTTGTGTCTAATGCATCATCATGCTGTATAATTCTTCCCAGCATGCATGTGTAGGGACATTATCAACATGCAAAATACATTTGTGCATTGTTTCTATGGTCATGTTACCATCATGCTAAGAAATGGACAGTCTTTTATATAGAATAGTATAATAAGTATAACATATACTGGTAAATGTCACAGTGTTATCTTTACCTCTGTAAAAAAATAAGGGCTATTAACAAAAAGAGAAGATACTTGAAATGCATGTCACTCCTCTCCATGTCACTATTAAATAATCCCATTGTAAACTGCAGTTGAATTAACATGTTCTGTTTTCGTCACTTATTTAGTGAAAGTATGGCTTATTTTACAAGTAAAAACAGGTAAAGTGTGCTCATGTCCACATTACAATATCAATGTAGGACAGACTGGCTCACAGCTGCGTCCACTGACAAGTGATCTTTTTTTATGAACATATATACCGTGTATATATATATATATATATATATATCAAACAACATAGAAACAATCATCGCTCAACTAGTTGCATTAATATATTTATGTTACTTGTACCACAAGTACAAATGCATGTGTTACTATAAGTTATGTAGATGAGATTTCGAAATTTTCCAAAGTTTAAAAAGAATATTATTTGGAGACCAAACGTTCTATCCAGAGAGCAACCCCCCTCTGGCAAATTAAATCATCAGTATTCAATTTTACAAGTTTATCTTACACCATCATTACATGTTTTATAGTTCAGCATTTGGTTGGTAATGCGAAACGATTCCTAATAATTTACGCCATGAAGTTTGAACTCTTTATTGCGCCCCTGCCATTATTGCATCCTACACAATTATTGCAGTATACTTAACCATGCCCTGTTTGTTGCAGACTCACCTCTTTGGTAACAAAAAAAGCTAATATTCTCTGTATGCCATTGCATTTTTTTTTTAAACTTACCCACTCGAAATCCAGACCCTGTGAGAGTGTCTGCTGATCCACCATTTTCTGCAATCAGTGTCATGTTGCTTCCAGGCTTGCAGACATCATGACAGTATCCCTTGTGGCATGTTCTTTTACACACCACAGGGGCAAAGACCACTTTAAATCGCTCGCGTGTCAAAGAAAGAGAAAGGTGGCAGAAGAAAGTCCCTAACCAGAGGAGCAAAACAGAAAGCCTGTGGAAACTGCATACAGATGCCATGATCCCTATGCAACTGTGTCTCAATAAATAATAGTGCTCCTTCAATTTAGTTTTTATACAGTCTTATTCTATCTCATGTTTTGTTTCGCTCGTATCTGTGCTTTGATGCGTGTACTATTCTGTGATATATAAAGCTCAATTAACTTTTGTGTGGCACAGGGTGGGCTTTGATACACTGCATGTCTTTAAATGTCTCTGTCTGTCTTACGTGTGACACTGTGTATCTGTTAAACCTTTGTCTGCAATGCAATGAATACTTTACTTATGTCTGATAGTCTTGTTTTTTTCAGTCTGTTGTGAGACTAGATTCATACCGTTGTGTATCTGATTGCAGATCTTAAATTTTAGCTACATATTTGTTAGTAGTTGTATGTGTATGTCTATGCTCATAAATATATCTATGTATTTTCCCGTGAATGTGCATCATGACATAGGTATGTTAGACTTTGTTTTACTGCATGTCTGTAATGTTGATTTCTAGATTAGAATTTTGTCTAAGTGTACATAAGCTATGGAATAGAGGAAACACAATAGCAGAGTTGCAGAAAAAAAATGCAGATTGGAATGTGAAAAGTAGGATGAGTAGGTTTAGCAGTGAGAGAATTTAAGACAAAGAAAGAGCCTAGAAATAAAGACAGTCACAAATAGAGTTGCGCTAGCTGAAGCCTGAAGTCTTACGAGGTTTCGGAAGAAAGTTTTCCGGATCAGAGAAGTATCTTGAGATCAGCCAGAGAAGAAACAAGGATTGAGAAAACAGGAAGACGGAGGAGGGGGAGAAAGGGAGCAAGAGAGGCAGGCAGGGGAGGAAGAGACAGGAGGGTGTGGGGGGGGACTAGGAAAGAAAAAAAAAGTGATACATGAGAAAGAGTTCTTGTATAAAAAAAAAAAGGCAGGCAATAGAAAAAAAGGACAAAATATATTGTCGGGTAGCAATGGGCAGACTAAATGGGCTGAATGGTTTTTATCTGCCATCAAAGTATGTGTTTCTTTTGGAGGAGAATGACAGAGGCAACTAATAGATGATGAATTTTTGCGTATAAAACTCTGTATAGTGGTGTAAAAGGCACTAAGCCGCTAAAGATGTTCACACATATAAGGAAAGAAATAAATGCAATGTACAAAAGTTTGAAACTGGAAGATTATTTGGAAAGAATGAGAAGTAGATGAGGCTTTGAAAGAGAGTAACAAAGGGAAAAACAGTGGCTTAACAACCGTGGTCTGAGGGGGTCCGCAAGCATTCCTCCTATATGTGACAGCTTTCATCTAAGTTAAACAAAGAAAAAACACACACACACAAAACCGAGCATGTGTGTTAACATGCATGTGAAAGTATATGTAAGCATGCACATGTACTTGTGTATGAGTTTGTGTGTAAGCTTGGATGTTAAGTGTGGGGCAAATATGGCACTGGTATGCTGTTTGGGGGAGAAATGACACAGGCATACTGTTTGGGGGCAGAGATGGCACAGGCATGTTCTTTGGGGCAAAGATAGCACATGCAGGCTGTTTGGGGGCACTGAAAAGCTAGTTAGTGACAAAGATGGCACAGACATACTGTTTGGGGCAAAGGTAGTACAGATGAGCTGTTGGGGGGGCAAAGATGTCACCATGGGACATGTTATTTGTGAAGATGGGGGCCCTCAAGCAATTTTTGTATCAGGCCCTGTGGTTCCTAGATACGCCCCTGGTGAAAAAATAGGGAGAAACAATAACAGAGATGTGAAAATGATTGTAGTGGTGTAATGAATTATACATGAGCGAATGGAAAGGTATTTTGCAATTTCAATGTTAACAGTAACTGAAAAATACAGTAATAAAGCTCCTCTAAAAAAGCCATAAAGAAGACAATAGAACTTATTCTAAGTGATTTGATGATATGCATTGATAATTAGTCATCTTACTGTTAAGATTTACCTCCGTTTCAGGGTCTCTTCCCACTGTTTACGTCATTAGCGCGCTTTCTGGTGACGGGGTCATCTTTTGAGGTTCTCCGGCGATGTCCTGTTTCCAGTGGGTCTTTCGAGGTATCAGGGTTCCATGGCACTTACCCACTACCTTGCTTGGTGAATCGGCCTCATGGTAGGATGTGCTCCTGCCTATCTGGCTGAGCTCTAGCGACCTGGAATTGCCTCATGTTTATCTAGATTGCCTATATTAACCCTGGATCTTCATTTAGGTCTCAGACACCTATTGAATTAACAAGTGTGCGTAGACTTGTGGATGTCTTGTGGATCTCTTCTTGTACCGCGTGAAATAGAGGATAGAAAGAGTAGAAACTTTCAAAGAGATCGGAAAGACTATAGCAAGGGTGATATCTGCAGCTAGACTGGTAGACGCTGTAGAGTAAGACCTGGATTACCTAGGAGAAATGAACAACTCCTAAGAAACAATCTGGAGATATGAATACAGGATCTGATCAGAGGAACTTGCCTCTACCCCTCTAAAAGAACAAGACATGGAGGCAAGAGACACAGGAGATCACCAAAAGAGAAAGTCTGTTTACCCCAATGTGTCATGAGAACACAAAACAAGAGACATTAACTATAAATTTGTTTAATTATGAACTTTCAACAGATGAGTTGAGTGTTCTGTCTGAAAGACTCTCTTTTTTCCCTTCTAGTGATGCGAGTGCACTACAGTCAAAAGTTGATTTATTTAATACGTAATTTTAAACTGGAAGTATTTGTTACTAAGTGTACTGGTAAGGTGGAACCAGACTTGGATGTAAAATGTTTTCAATTATGCCTGTAGAATTTCAGAAACAAAGTTGATACTTTTGTACAATTTGTGGAAAGGGAGCAAACATTCTAACAAAAACCATACTTATGTGTCCAAAGGGGAAATAAAGGCACTTAAAACAATCTTCAGGATAATAAAGGAATTGTATATAAACCAGCAGGGTGACACATTGGGTAGACAGGACATAACTAGTAGTATATAACATAACAATTTGACTCACAGAAACAACATGTCAGGGGGGTTCTGCTCAATCAAGCTTACAATCTACAGGGAGTTAGGCTGTGTTACACAATAGGTAAAAGTGTACACTATTTTTTAGTCTCTTCCGCCTCCAACTTTTTTCAGCCACGTCAGCCAGCTCCTACACCCACCATCTACCCTCTGAGTCTCCATATGTCCCCTCACCAAAAGCTGCCCCTTCAACCTTCAGTTACCTCACTTGAACCGATACAGAACCAGAAACCTGCAATTACTGCACTGGTACTGCAGAGTTTTTGTTTTTAATCTGACCTAGTGGGCAACCTCTTCAACTGCTCCCCTTCAGGAACCTCCTTTGAGATTCATGCGGTGCCAGGAAGCTGCAATTACTGGTCTGGATTCTTTGGATCTGATGTCATTTTTATTCTTAAATAATCTATATCTCTTTGAGGCCAAATGAGCCATACTTCCCTTGCAGAGGTTCAATGTCTTCTTTGTACACACTGGTAGAGCTACAGTTTTAGACATATTTAACATATAATTAGATATTCTGTCAAAATTATTTAACACGACCATTAAATAATCCAAAAAGCTCTGCATACATACTAATGCATCTGTTCCTATCAGGTTCGTGACCAGCATTTAGCAACAGCTTCGGGATGGAGACCCCTTATTTTATGCCAAAATCTAAGATGCCTGTTATTGTTATTGGTTGACAATCTTCCTGGGACAAACCTTGTTTAGTCTTGGTGAATAAGACGTGACATAACCTTCTTAAGTCTGGTTGCCAGGACTACAGCATAAATTAAGGAAATCGGGAAGTAGTTTGTTACATTGATCTTTACCTTTTTTTTGGTATTTTTTTTTGGTATTGGTATTATGTTTGCTCTAAGAATTTCCTTGGTATTCTTTTTTGCACAGCAAAATCATTGAAAGTACGCATGAGTGGACCTGTCAAATGAAACTTAAAAATCTTAAAAAATGAATTACTGAAATCCATGGGTTTAGGGTCTTATTATGTTTTAATCTCAATAACACATCTAAATTCTCTTTCTGAAAATGGGTGATTTAAATCTTGTAGTTGTGTGCGAATTCAGGGTAAACTAATAGGTGCCAAATACTTAGTTATTTCATCCTTAGTGTAATCCATAGATATAGAATAGGCCTTCGTAGAATTTGTTGAACCAATTCTTTCAGGAGTCACATAAGTTTTTTCCGATCTATTGTTCTAATAACATGTTTTTTCTTCTACCCCCCCCACCCTTATTTTATTAGTCAGCGGTTTGTCTGCACTGTTACAATCTGGGGACTAAAAAAAAATGCATGGCACAGGTATATGACTGTTCTGAATCCAAGACTAGAACAAGGAATGATTAAGGCTTGAACCTTTCCATCGAGATAAATCAGCAGAATAGATTGGTTCTTATCTGCCATCAAATTCTGTTTGTAAGGTATTCTTGTACAGTGTAATTATATTTATTGTGTTACATGTTGTAAATTGATAATATACATAATAAAAGTAGAAGCAAAAAAATCCCTTGTAATGGTGTCACAGTAAAATGGAGTTTAAAACTAATATCTACAATGATGGCATTTATGTAATGTGCTTTTCCTTAATGCCTCCTTTCCTAATTGTGTTTTGCCTTAATGCCTCCTTTGCTAATTTACTGAGAGATCCATTTTGCTTTAAAAACAGTTGAGATAAAAACAGGGTTGCACTTATATTTACTGGCATTTATTTGACCTATTGTTTATGACTGTCACTTATTTTCATCTTAGATTGTTTTAATATGTGGTGAAGAAAATAGGAAATTAGGGTTCCACTACAAGCATGTTGTAATCTAAATCTTAAATATGTGCATGTGCCAATAATCCAAGTATCGTGGACATTTTTTCTTGTGACTGTTACAAATATGTTTTCTGTATGATACAGGAATAATATCTCAGATAATGAATTTAATCTACTCGAAGATTCTTGTAAGCGGGATCCTTGTCACCTTGCGTCCTGGTAACAAGGATATCCAAATTGCTCCTGTACCACTCCCTTTTAAAATTAGTTTACCCGCTCTTCCTAGTACATTAGCTGGCCCTTGTGCGCAACTAAGTTATTGATGGCAGTGTAGAGGACAGAAAGGGAAGCCTAGGGCCTGGTACGTGGGGTCCAAAATCCAAGGCTTGCCCAGGTCCCATTAAACTATGTCATTAACATTCACTTTTGTCATAAAAGGTATTTTCTTTCAGTTGTCATGCCTGTGTTTAAGGGCTAACAAGGCATCTTGCACAAAGAAGAAAATATATTTTTTCTTAGGCCACATCCTGCCAGAAAGGTAATCTGGAATCCTAGCCAGACCATATCATAACATCAGTGAGGTAAGAAGATAATCTGAGCATGCCATCTTCAAAGGATGACAGATGACCTGTTCTGGGTGCCATACATTCCAACTTGGTACCAAGCGTGGGGCAAACAGGTTTGGTGTTAAGGTGTGGTTGCTCTGAGCCCTACAGGGGAGTGGGGTTTTACCAGAGTGGCATTAAGGGGGTTAAAAGACATTTCATATAGCACTTTGACTCTAGAAATGCCTTATACCCCCCATTTAACACTCCTTCCCCCTCCCTCCTCCAAACTTACCGGTGCTTCTGACTCCCGGTGTGTTGTCCGGGCAGTGTGTAGAGCTCTACGCAATTCGCATAGACAATTTCCGCTGCAGCCGGGCGGAGGTGCGGTTAGCAGCGGGGGTTGTCTGCGTCCATCGCGGCGACCTTACCCGGGTGTCAGAGTTCAGCCCTGGTGCAGGGAACTCTGATCTCTGACAGCCGGGGGGAAGGTCTGCGCGATGGACGCAGACAACCCTCGCTGCTAACTGCACCTCCTCCCGGCTGCAGCGGAAGTTGTCAACGGGAATTGCGTAGCACTCTACATGCTGTCCAGCACCGGGGACTCAGAAGCACCGGTAAGTTGGGGGGCATAACACAGGAGGATCCAGGTCCCCTGCATCGCTGCGGGGGATCTGGATCTTAGTCTCATAGTCAGACCTATTTGAGGTCTGTGTCAAGCTGATAGGAACTTGGTGAGGAACCCAGTATGCAGACTATCTTCCTGAGGCTGCGGGAAGGTTAAAAGATAAGGCAAAACCAGAAACAGTCCGAAGGTCAGGGCGGGAGAGAGCAGCGAGGTCAGAGTACAAGCCAGCGGTCGGGTAAGGAGTAAGACAGGGTAAACGAAGTACAAAGCCAAGGGTCAAAACCAGGAATCAGAATCAGGGAGCGCAAACTAAAAAGCTCTGTTTAAAAGAATAACTGAGCACTGAGTGAAGCTTTTTAAATCCTCCACTAGATGTCGCCCCACCTCCCTGCGTGGTGCCGTTGACGAGCAATCCCAGGCTATGTCCTGCAGGAAGCTAGAAAAGGCAGGAGGGGGCGCGCGCGAGCCTAGACACAGTTGCCGGAGCTGATTCCTGGAGGACGGAGGTTGCAGCAGTGTGGGAGCTAGTACCTGCCATTGGCGGGTACTCAGGTGAGTTGCTACGGTGAGGATTCTCTCTGCCTAACCACAGAACCTGACAGTCTGATTATAAGACGCCCCCGATTTTCTCTGGAAAAAACCTACATATATGTTAAGATCTTAAAAGCCTATACTTTCTTTGCTGAAAGTTGTATTAAGAACAATGTTCTTATCCAGCTATCCTATTAACTCCAAAAGGGACTTTACATTGCCTTTCCAGATAATAAATAGTCTATATATATCTGTAGTATAGGGCTAGATTCATCACCCAACCATACCATCCCAAACCTATGGGGCATAAAGAGAATGGCGTAGCTGGGTGTGAATATAGTGCCCATAGCAGTCCCTGTAAATTGTACATAATTTTTATTGAACCAGAAAAAATATGTTCTAGGACTATTTTTACTCCCTGTATTATATATAAGGGGAATGGCTGTTGTGAAGTAAGAATATTATTACTTACCTCGCATCCCTGTTTGTGATTGCGTAGAGCGATGACACACCACTAGAAACAAGGATATGAACTGGTTTCCAATTAATATGTTCTAAAACATTTAGCAAACTCATACATAGATTTTGCCACTCACAAGACAAGTTGCCAAAGTTTCCAAGATGGTGTCTCCAGACCCTCCTAAGAACTCCCCTTGCAGGTTGAATACAGGTACTGCATTCAACCATGCAAGTCAATGGAGCCCAGCTTTTTAATCACAATATGATTAGTAAAATTAATCAAAAAACAATTTTCCACTGATGTCACCAATGTAATTTATATAAATGATTTTCACGAGCAAGTCCTAAAATTAGCGCTATATCTTCAAACAATTCTCACATGGAAAGAGTTAAAGTACTGGCATGTTAAATTCCCATGGGTTTTTTTTAAAAAAATGTATGATTTGATGGGGTAACTTGAATTGGCTGGGTTCAACAATGTCCCAATTAACACAGGGGGAAGGATGATCACGTGTCAAATTTCCAATTTGAAAAATGCACAGGTCCCAAATGTGGCCTTTTAGTCCCCAAACAACCAGGCAAACCCATGTGTGCATGAATGCAAGATGTACCAAATAGGGCATTGGTACAGGATCACCAAATGTCAATGTTTAACATTGAAAAATGTGCATGCCCAAAATGTGGCCCTTTTGCCACCAAACAGCCAGGCAAACCCATGCATGGGTGGCTGTGTTTATGTGACAGTGACATATAGCAGGAGCTATAAATTTATACCTAAATTACAATGTGTGTGGGAAAAATATACACAAGGATGTAAATATCACCACGTGCTGACTGGGTTCTGTGACCATAGTTGCGACCATCCAGGGTTAAAATGTGTAGATTTATGTACTTTTTCCATATATGTGGTTTTCATTTGTGTATACTGTGTTCTCCTTCATGTCCTGCCCCCAGACTTTTAATCCTGTAGAACCTGGACACCATTGCCCCCCCTGGTGGGGGTGCCGACCAGGGGTGGTCCGGGGAGGGAGCCAAAAAAATGAATGTTTAGGGTGTACGGACATTGCAGGGCTCGGTCTGGGCGGGGCTGTATGTACATGGTTTATGGCCTTTTTCCTGAGTTGGACTGTATATATGCCCGTGTGTTTCCCAAATAAAGGGTTACCTCACTACGAGTCCTGTCTTGTTATTGAGGTAAGTCTCGGCGCTGCCCTTATCGGTAGAACGCTGTTTTGCTATACTTCTGTATACTACAGTGCCGCAGAGGTTCCTGAAAAGCTGTGTCCTCTGTTATGATCACTTATTGACCTTTTTTAGGACAATAGTTCCACTGTGTAGCTCAGCTTCAGCTAGCCACAGTGGTAAGACAGCCCATTCTCTCTGTACGCTGGTTCTGCCTGGCGCTGAAGGGGTTAATCGCTGGTGTCCCAGCAGGAGGAAGCAACATTTGGCGAAAGTACCCAGTCGGGGTACAGGGAGTTCCGTCACAGGTTCCATTAGGAATTTATCACCAATCAGCAGAATGTTGGCATCTGGGATCTTTGCCACTTTGAAAAAAAACACCTTTTATGGCTTTTCTTTGAAAAATCTTTTACTCACCTACAAAAGGAAGTAAAAAACTAGCTAAATAGATTCTACTATTTGTCCTGAGTTTAGAAATACCCAATGTTTTTATGTTTTTTTGCTGTTTTTTTGTAAGTTATTGGGCAATAAGTACAAGTAGCGTTTTATGGTTTCAAACCTTTTTTTCCAAATCTGGTCTTTCTGCCTCCATCTCCTCTTTGGAACATCTTTGAAGCCGGTTAACTCAATTAATCCCCATCAAACCATATATTTTTGAAAAATAGACACCCCAGGGTATTTCAAATGCTGGTATTTTAACCCTTTCCATGCACTAATTATACCACCACACTTTGTCAAACTTTGTAATAGTAATTTTTTTTTTTTTTTAATTTCACACGAATTGTAATTTAGTTATGAATATAAAGTTCCTGGTATATGTCACTGTCAAACAACACACCAATATGTGTTCAGCAACATCTCCTGAATATGGTGATACCCCACATGTATAGGTTTGTTAGATTGTTTGGCTGGTAAAAGGCTACTTTTGGGACATGCGTCATTCATGTGGTCATTCTGCCTCTATCTCCTCTTTGGAACATCTTTGAAGCCGACTACTTCCATTTACCCCGTCAAACCATATATTTTTGAAAACTAGACACCCCAAGGGATTTCAAATGCTGGTATTTTAACCCTTTTATGCATGAGATTCTACCACCTGCCTTTGCAAAAATTTAATGTTGTATTTTTCCACACAAATTGTACTTCAGGAATTAATTCATAGCTCCTGGTATGCGTCACTATCAAACAACACCCCAATGTGTGTTCAGCAACATCTCCTGAGTTTAGTGATACCCCACATGCATGGGTTTGTCATGTTGTTTAAAATGCTACATTTGGGAAGTGCGCTTTTTTTCTCCATTTTGGTCAGTCTGTACCTATGCCCTATCTTTGAGCCCAGCCACTCCAATTTACCCCATCAAGCCATTTTCTATTAAATTAGACACCCCTTGGGTATTTGAAGTGCTTTTATTTTAACTCTTCTATGTTGAGATTTTTGAGAAATTTTAGCACTTGCTCAAAATAATAAATTTTTATTTTATTCTTTTTTTTATTTTGCTTGTACTGGATGGTTCCTCTGGTGACATCACTGCATAATTATTTTTAAATGTTAGCACATTTTTTTTAATAACGGGCACCGCCATCTTGCGAGTGGTAGAATCACTCGTAGTGGGCTCTCCGGAGCAGTCACAGCCCGTCCTGGTTTGGTGTCGCTGAATGCCTCCTGATCGAGGCATTTATGCGACACCATTGAAGTTTGGGATGTGATCGTTGATCGCCTCCTAAACGCTTTTAAAACCATGTATGTACAATGTATGGCGGATGGTGACGCCCCAGGGAGGGCCGATCTCGTCGTTACTGAATTCCTTAAGTGAGAAAGTAATCGTTGATCAGTTTCTAAGCTTATTTAAGTTAGTGAAGGTTCAGGACCGTTAAAGGTTGTTACGTGACCGTTTTTGCATGAAGGTCCTGAACCGGCAAAGGTCGCTAAAGGGGTTGAAATATGTGTCCGCCGCCGTACAGTATATAACGGGTGTTGACGTCCCAGGGAGGGGCCATAAAGTTGCAATTAAATAACAGATATGGGTCTAAAATGCAGTCTCTCCACTTTAGTTTGTGGGTATTCACATCCAAATTGATGGAATGGTTTAGTAAATAAGGACACTGTGTATGACAAGCATTGCAATTCCTAAATGCGATACTTTTGTTCAACTCCTTGAATTAAAGCTGAAAGTCTGCACTTCAATTACATCTTAGTTGTTTAATTTCAAATGGATTGTGTCAATGGATTATGAAAATTATGTCAGTGTCCAAATATTTCCAGACTAAATTGTATGTTGAGTATGCTCCAGTTCACAATGCAAGGTCCATAAAGACATGGTTGAATGGGTTTGGTATGGAAGAACTTGACTGGCCCACACAGAGCCCTGACCTCAACCCCAGCGAACACCTGATGAATTGAAACGGAGATTGCAGGCCAGACCTTCTCATCCAACATCAGTGTCTGACCTCACAAATGCTCTACTGGATGAAGGACAAAAATAACCACAGAAAGGTTCCAGAATCTTGTGGAAAACCTTCCCAGAAGAGTGGAAGCTGTTATAGCTGCAAAGGGGTAGCCATTGTCATAAAAATCCCTGTTGGTGTAATGGTCAGACGTCCCAATAGTTTAGTCAATATAGTGTATTTTAGTAGGATTTCCTTAACCCCTTAAGGACAATGGGCGGTCCCAAAACCCATTGAAAACAATGCATTTTGAGCCGTACATGTACGGACTTTGTCATTAAGGGGTTAAATGCAATGTTCACATCTTTTTGTTTATATACTCAGATACTCAGGAAAATCCTCCTTTACACATTAAATCTGAAACAATGTATTCAGAGTCTTCTGAGTTCTTCAAGTTCTCGTAGCCATGACTTCATAACTTTGTCCATCTCTGGTTCTTGTTCAGACAATTCTTTAATATACATTATGCAGTCTGTTTCTCACAAGCATCTAGCATGGTTTGTTCACACAATTTGCAAACTAAGTGTTTGATATGAACTGTCTTACTGGTTAGACATTCTGATGAACATATTATTTTAATCCATCAGCATGAACACCTGGATAAGCAGATAAACATAATTAATCTAAAGCCTACCTAAATATTGCATACAGAGTGCAACCAGTCTGCTGTTCCTTTAAGAAACTGACACCTTTAACTTAAAATGCCTAATGGAAATAAAGCTTAACTTATTGTTTTTCTGTGATTGGAAGAAGGAACAGGCTTTTTGTCCTCATGGATGACATAGAACTGAAACCCTCACAGAGGAAATATCAGTCAGTCCTCACTGGGGAGTTAATATTATAGAACCCTCATAGAGGGTGCAGCATACAGGGCTTATTTTAGTGAGTCATCTTGTTCTCAGATACCAGCAAAAAGAAAAGAGGATAACAAGCAAAATTAATTAAGCTATACCTGTGGAGGAAGGGGAAAAAAACCCCAAAAACATAAAATGTATTATTCACGGAACCCCTTCTTGGTGCTTCGACCAAGTATATCCAAATAACCAGTAAAGTATCCCTCCTTATCCTCCACACACAGCCTTTCTTTTAACCACTTTTTACATGTTTTGACCCTTTATATAACTTGTATACATTGTGATTTTGTGTTAAATGAAGATTTTTTTATTTGCACTTCCACAAATATAAAAATGGTAGATACCCCTTTACTACCCCAAGTATACATTCACAATGGCAGGCATTTTAAAATGATCACCGGAAGACATTCATATGTACATACAGTTTCACCCCTTGGCATAGTTTCTTTAAACAACCCCCCCACAGAGTAATACCCCATTAATCTATCCCTTGCAGTGCAAAATTACTTAATTACACAGTGTCACCCCTTTCACAGTTTTTATTTTAACCTCTCCTTAACTTATTAATGGGCACTGGATTGCTATCTCCATTCAAACACTAATTGTTTTGTCTTTGAATACTGTTTGAATCAAGTGCATCTCTTGTCATCATCATGGACTACTCACCCTCAGTGCTTTACGACAATCCTTATTCTAGCTTAACTTTGGCATTTCCACCACAAACATACTTGATCCTTTCCTTGCTTCATGCACATGTTTTTTACCTTTCTACCCCTTATCCATTCCTCAGGTTATCCTAGATAAGTATGGCTTCTCATCACAGAGTATTCTCACATTTATTAATCCAGTTTTAATAAAACTTGTCCCCTCCTATTTGAGTTTACCATCTCATTTTGCCCAGGCAGCTATCTCTATACTTTTAATACTTATAGTAGACCTGTCTACTTTCATTGGTTTTTGAGATGAGTGATTGTTTTCCTTAATGATTATATTCCACCCTTATTACTTTTCCCCTTCAATCTTTGATTCCTTCTTTGCCGTCACTGGCTAATCCACCACAGCTGTTGTCTCCAGCTTTAAGTATCTTGGCTCCAGCCCCACTACCACGGGGCATTGATCCCGTGAATGCCTCTTCTTGGGTCCTCTTCAAGCTCAGCACCTCTGCTTGAAGTTGTGCCCTGCCTTCCTGCTCCTATCCAAGGGAAAATTAACACACTGAAATTATCCATTTGCAAGTTTATCTGTAACAATAACCCAGGCTGCCCTTTTCTCCTTATGTTTTATTATGTAGTCATATTATTCTCTCGTCAAGACTTTCCAGATACAGTATATAAAGAGTGATGGAGATGCCTGTAATAATTCCAGACTTTTCTCACACTGTCTGCCGACAACTTAAGTAAATGCCCCTTATGTCTGGCACACCTTGTTTTATTACACATTGGGCTCTCTTGAAATAGTTGGATACTTCCTCTTGTAAATTTAAGTTTAAGGTTTCAAACATTTTATTTTATCAACCAAATTGCAACCATAAGGGCCTACTCATTTTGGTTGCCTTCCTTCATTTTTATTGGCTCATACATCTCACCTTCTTCAAATCCTCTTGAAGTTTTTTTAGCTTCAGTTCAAGCTCTGTGACTTTGTCCGTAAGGTTTCTGCAAAGAGAAGTTCAAATAATTTTCACTGCAAAGACAATCACTCTAAAGTCTGATTATTTTACTTAACAGTTAGGAACCCCTTACCCTGATTGTGTTGGGAGGGAACTGTTACCCCCTAAATCAGTTCTCACCTCTGACACTTGACCTTTGGAGACAGAAATTAAAAACGGTATTAAAATATGTACAGTTGCATGATCTATGATGGACTTGATAATCGGTGTTTGTAATGCAGGTTCTAATGTATTGTACTGTCCTCTATCATATTGTACCGATACTGGTCTTCTTTTGTTTGCAGTGATTTTTTTAGTAAACCAGCAATTTGGGGGGTTTATTATTAGCTAGACCTTTAAAGGGCTGAAGATGAGGATTCAAGATTAATGGTTAATATTGCTGGATGTACAGTAAATTGGTTACATCATTGGGAACCAATTCCATCAGCAGGAGCATATTAAAATGGTTCCCTGCTATTGGCATGCCATTCTCTTTTAATCTTGCCAAAAGCCTAAACTATCAGAAACTGCCATGAATCATCTCTGCAGAATGAAAAATATTTTTTTCAATCAAACCACACATATCTTTTTCACATTGGGAATTAGAAATACTGTACACTATATGGACAAATGTATAAGGGGACCTGACCATTACATCTACAGCTTACACTCTTCTGGGAAGGCTTTCCACAAGATTTTGGAGTGTTTCTGTGGGAATTTTTACCTATTCATCCAGTCGAGCATTTGTGATATCAGGCACTGATGTTGGACGAGAAGGCTTTGCTTGCAATTTCCATTCCACTTCATTCTAAAGGTGTTCGATGGAGTTGAGGTTAGGGCTCTGTGTTGGCCGGTCAAGTTCTTCCACCGCAAACTCATCCAACCATGTCTTTATGGACCTTGCTGTGTGCATTGGGGCATAGTCATGCGGAATAGAAAATGGCCTTCCCGAAACTGCTCCCACAAAGTTGGAAGCATGGCATAGTCCAAAGTGTCTTGGTATGCTAAAATTCCCACAGAAACACTCCAAAATTTTGTGGAAGGCCTTCCCAGAAGAATGGAAGCTGATATAGCTGCAAAGGGGGGGCAGCTACATATTAATATCTATAATGCAATTACATAAAAGTCCCAAGTGGTGAAATGGTCGGGTGTCCTAATACTATTGTCCATATAGGGTATGTAAATCTGGGTAGGGTAGCAGGTTCTTGGGTATACTGAAAAGCTCAACTTATGGCAGAACCAAGCAGATATAATGAATTGCTAGACCTGTTGAGCTCAAAAGAAGCAGAAAATATACCTCTTCAAGTAGCGGAACTTATGGGAAGTAGTTTCATTTCAGGTTGTGGTAAAGAAACAGCCTCTTAAATGGCTAACAAAGACCCTTAATTTTAAAAGGGCTGAATTTTAAAATGGTAAAAAAGTATCTGCAATAGGCAAACTGGGATGACATTATCAGTGACAAATGCAATGAAGAAATGCAGACAGCATTTAAAGGACTTTGAAATATAAATCAGTCAGAAACAATTTAAAAAGAAATAGATGTGGATCAATGTAGTTCAATACTAGTGTAAGGGGAGAGGGGTAGATAAAATAGGGGATTTACATTTTTTTCAGCCATTAAGCAGCAGAACGTGATAGACAGGTGTAGTAGCTGGTGGGACACAGACCATTAATAAGTGTGCAAACCTGGCAATTTACCCAAACTTAAACAGTCTACTAAAAATTGTTTTATTATTAAAATGATTGAATGCAAATTGGAGTGCATTTTATTGAACGTATATCACTTCAGGCATTATTTAGTTACTGCAGTTACAAAATCGTCTGTTCTCATTTAACGGATGTGCAATCTATTGGGAGGTATCTACCACCATCTTGGTAAAGTAGAAGATTAGATGAGAAAATTTTTAAGGAGAGATTAAGTGACTGCCTATTTGTTTCACATTGGCAGCAAGGCTGTTTACTGCTTCCCACAGGTCTATCCTGGTCACCTTCTTTAGACATGGCTTCCAGTATGCTGTTACATGCTAGAGTGAGGTCCGAAATACTCTGCCATTCATCTTCAATAGATGTCTGTGTCAGCACTGAAAAGGAGATAAGTAATGATGAGACACAGCAGAACTATCAAAAACACCGGAAACAGGGTAAGTATTACCTCAAACAAGAAAGTCTATGTACATCTACAATCAGTCTTGAAAATAAAAAATATAAAAATATCTTATAGATATGTAATTTCAAAGAGGAAACATGTATATACCCGAGTCAAATAACCCTTACTCGATTGAGTTTAGTTTAGATAAATTCTTTCATATAAAGAAAGTGACAAAGAAAGCACAAAATTGAGATACTGTGAAATGATGTACGGAATTACTTGTATTTGCAATGCTCTTAGTGGATTCCTGAGAAGAGGCCATAGGTGAAGGAGTTTCCTCCGGATTGAGGTCAGCTGTTTCAAACACGTTTCCCTGAGGCTGGCAAACAGGGCCATCTACAATCTAAATGATAAAAAAAAAGGTCTAAGAGCAATGTTCTTGAAAGACAGGAGTTAATACGGTACTCTACAGTACTGTGACAGTAGATCAGGAACCCCATCCTTCACCCATGCAATAATTATTTTTCTTATCAACCTTGCATCAACAATGGTCAGATAATGGAACTCCCTTGAGCAGTGGTTAATAAGGCACACATCTGGCGGCTACAAGTTTAAAGAAGAAATAACTAATTCATTCCGTTATCTCGTGGGTGAAGGGACTCGCATATGCATTGCATTATCAGAACGTAGTCATAGTTATATATGACTTAGTTATATATATAACATTAGTTATATATAACATTGATTATTATTGACGCATGTCCATTGTATTACAATTATTATTATTAGTAACTTCTTTCACATATTTTAAAAAGGCCCGTCTGAGTGCCAGGAGTTGCAACTGGACGTTAAAAAACATCCAGCTTTGCATGTCACTTGGGATCTTCTGGTTACTGCTGATTACTTCAGTAAAGCATTTTATTATACATCAAAGTAGATTTTGTACTTTATAAATGTGTTTTGGGTCTTCTTAGTTGCAGGGGATATGATTACAACCTGGTCATACGATTCCCATAAACAGTAGCAGTGGATCAACACATATGCATCTCATACCAAAAAGACAAGCTAATAAAGTGACTCTTTGACCCAAACTGGATAAACGTGCCTGTATATTCTAGTGGCGGTGGAGGGGGTGGTGATTAATCCTTTGTGATTTTTTTCACGGTATATATTAATCGAATAACATTTTACAGGACTAAGTTGCACTAAATTTGAGTTAAATGGCCAATGCTCTGCAAAGGCTCTATCCAGGAGAAACATATGACAATCTGTGATTCATACCAGTTCATCCCATGCAGGGTCTGGCTGAGGAATGATATCAGGGGGTGCCAAATCAGCATTATTATTATACCTGACAAAATAAGAAATAATGTTTATAGGGTTGGATAAATCATGTATTTAACTTAAGTTACAATATGAGTAAGACAGTAACAAGTGGGATGGTAGAAGTTCTGAAATAAGAATGAAGTACAGTATATTGGAGTGAGACGAGAGAGAAAGCAAGCCATTTGTAGGACCGTATGTGAATTGGGTTACAGTGGTGAAAATGAAAGAAATATAGAAAGATACTGGTGAAAGGGAAAATAAATGCCATTTAAAAAACAGTAGCTGGAAGATCAATAAATGTTCAGGTGTCAAATAAAGGTAATATATATATATATATATATATATATATATATGACACTAAGGTGTTTTCACCAAACTGGGCCTTTGTAGAACATTTTATCTGCCTCACTTCACTATGCAGGGTAAACCCTGCTGTTAACTAAGTTAGTTCTGCATAATACACAGTTAATGTGGGGTTATATATATATATATATATATATATATATATATATATATACACGTATTGGCCACTTTAGTAGGTACACCTGTTCAATTGGTTGTCAACACAAAAAGCTAATCAGCCAATCACATGGCCGCAACTCAATGCATTTAGGCATGTAGACGTCATCAAGACAACTTGCTAAAGTTTCAACCTGAGCTTCAGAATGGGGAAGAAAGGGGATTTAAGTGACTTTGAACATGGCATGGTTGTTGGTGCCAGATGTGCTGGTCTGAGTGTTCCAGAAACTGCTGATGTAATGAGATTTTCAAGCACAACCATCTGTAGGGTTCGAACGGTCCGAAAAAGAGAAAATATCCAGTGAGCGGCAGTTGTGTGGACGAAAATGGCTTGTTGATGTCAGAGGTCAGAGGAGAATGGGCAGACTGGTTCGAGATGACAGAAAGGCAACCACTCGTTACAAGCAAGGTATGCAGAACACAATCTCTGAATGCACAACACGTCGAACCTTGAAGCAGATGGGCTACAGCAGCAGAAGACCACACCGGGGGCCACTCCTGTCAGCTAAGAACAGGAAACTGAGGCTGCAATTCGCACAGGCTCACCAAAATTGGACAATGGAATACTGGAAGAACGTTGCCTGGTCTGATGAGTCTTGATTCCGTCTAAGACATTCAGATGGCAGGGTCAGACTTTTGCGTAAACAACATGAAGGCATAGATCCATCCTGCCTTGTATCAACGGTTCAGGCTGGTGGTGGTGGTGAATGGTGTGGGGGAGATTTTTTTGGCACACTTTGGACCCCTTAGTACAAATTGAGCATTGTTTAAATGTGACAGCCTATCTGAGTATTGCTGCTGACCACAGTGTACCCATCTTCCAGCAGGATAATACACAATGTCATAAAGCTCACATTATCTCAAACTGGTTTCTTGAACATGACAATGTGTTCACTGCACTCCAACGGCCTCCACAGTCACCAGATCTCAATCCAATAGAGCCCCCTTGGGATGTGGTGGAACTGGAGATTCACATCATGGATGTGCAGCCGACAAATCTGCAGCAACTGCGCAATGCCATCATGTCCATATGGACCAAAATCTCTGAGGAATGTTTCCAGCACCTTGTAGAAAGTATGCCATGAAGAGTGAAGGCAGTTCTGAAGGCAAAATGGGGGTCCAACCCCGTACTAGCAAGGTGTACCTAATAAAGTGGCCAGTGAGTGTATATATATATATATATATATATATATATATATAATATATATATATATAGAAAATCCAAAACATTTTTAAATATTTGTCCCCTGCCAGGTTTAAAACAGAAGATTTAGAGACAGTATTATCTCAAAAGAACTTTCTGTTATAAGTGGTAAAACTAGCCTACGAATCACTTTCCTGTTCTAAACTTACAGTTACTTTCTTAACGTCAGCAGCTTCCACTAAATGTAAGTATTAAGTGGATGGGGAGGAAAATCATTCAGCTCATATGACAAGGAGTTAAGATGGCTGCTCTATTTTGGCACTCAAAGTGGGTATATAACACTCATGAGCCACCTAACCTTAAGAATAACTTATAATAATAATACATAACATGTTACAAGCTCCTTTCTCTGGGAAACTGGCTCTGTTTGTAAGACAACGGTCCAGTCACTTACATACATTCAATGCGCCTACAGTGAGTGACTCCGTTTAAACTATGAATTGTGAAAGTATTTACTAATTTCCTTTTATAGCACATTTCATCATCCTTCATGCTGGAGTTACATTCCTCTTTTCAAGTTCTTCAAGGGAATGTGTTTTTTTTAAATAATTAACAATTATTAGCACCACAAAGTAATAGGTAAGGGTAGTTAGAAGAAGTTGGTCACAGTTATTGCATGGATTGGACTTTTATCTCATACAGAAGATTTCTACAAAGTTAGAGCTAAAACAAACACTTGTCACTAAAGGATCATTAATAGATGATCATAGCTATCCAGCTGATGTCTGACTTCACAGTAACCATTTTGAATTAGAATATTTTTGTAAATCAATTTTATAACATGAACAGCAGGCATTGCATTACCTGAACTCTGTTCTCTCTTCCTGCACAGACAAAGTGCGCAGAAGGGTTTGAGCTTGAGATGGAGCTTCAGCTTTCCTCGTTATTCTCTCCTCTTTATCTTCTTCCTCTCCTCCAGAAGCTGTCACAATTCTCTTCTCCTGCAGCGACCTCACATACAACTCAGAATAGCTCCTGGGGGTTCAAAAATAGTAAAACACTGGCACTAAGTGCTTTCTAAATCTAGCATTTAAATTTGTATTCGTATTCCCACCTGCGGGGCTTTCCAGATTCGTCTGGAGGCAGAGTGGTCACTGTCACTTTTTTGGCACGCAGAAAGAGTGAACGGACATTGTCAGGGGTAAGGGAGCAGAAAGGTTGGCCGCAGATTGCTACCAGCCTTGCTCCAGGACAAAGGCCCACGGTCTCTGCCATACTGAATCTTTCGACTTCGGTCACAAAGCCCCCTGAGTCTGCACTGAAACCAAGCTGTCCAAGTCCATTCCTTAATAATGGTATCTCCCTGGTTTCACAGCCACCTGATACGACCTGGGAAGGGAATAAAATAGTGAGGTACATGGCGATCCAATTACAGACTTTACATACCTAAAATGTGAATGTTACTAGTGCTTAAATCCTATTATTTACATTGACATTTTCTACAGGAATCTCGCATGACTCATGGGTATTTATTTCAGTTTATACATCAAATGTTTACAAGAATTTTAGCAATCTGCACATTGAATGTGCCCCACAGGAAATCACTTTGAGGAAAGAGGAGAAGCAGCTTTCCAATGTTCCTTAAATTAATTTGTTTTACCAATATTCCGCTTAGATATTTCCCATAATGAAAGAAAACAACCCTAGCTGCAACGTTACACAACAATATGTATGTGGCTTTTAATCAGGAAACAAATCAAGGCAAAAATATAGATACCGGGTTACCTAAGCCAAAGGTGTCCAACCTGCGGCCCTTCAGCTGCTGCAGGACTACATATCCCATATATACTCCTCTGCCAGCCCCTCAGCTGAAAGAGCATTATGGGAGACAAAGTCCTGCAACAGCTGGAGGGCCGCAGGTTGGAGGGGCCATCAGAACCTCCTTGAAGTTCCCGAAATACTGCCTCTACCAGGGATGATTCTGAGGGAACCTCCATCTGAATAAACTCCAGAGATACAAGTTTTTTACAGCCCGGGAATCAAGATTTCTCTTTTCTGCATTTTAAGCAGCTTTTTGTGGGAGATGACCTGCTGGGAGACATTGCCTCCTATACAAATGTATATGTTCCATATTTAATGCAACAAAATTATACTGTCAAGGTTATATGGAATATATATTATTATGGAATAGAGCTTTATAAGTGCCACAGGATAGACACAGGCATTCTGAACTTATTTATTTTTGTGGGAAATATTTATTTATAAGCAAATGACACACGTGGGACTTGCTTTAGATCATCATCAAAATCAATTTTAGTTAGCAAAAATGTAAACTCGGCAAAAACAGTTTTCAGTCAGAGTTAATTTCTGGAATTTTGTTTCAAGATGGTTCAATGACAGTTACCCAATATACAGGGGCACGTTTTCCTTTTAAAATTACCCCAAGCCCCAGAAAACAACACCCCCGAGAAAAGTTGAGTATGCCACCAAAATGAAAAAAGCAAAGAGACACTATCTAATCGTCCTGTCTGTTCCTCGACGCCTGGTCTATCCGTAGGGACCTTCAAAAACATGACACAAACTCACTGAAAAGAATGTTAAATGCTTTTTACCACCAAGATGTTTGTGTGAAAGCAGCTGGACAAAACATGCCTACAAACCCCTAGATAAATAATTTGAGATCACCATACTAACTGTACTGAGACATGGTCCCAATAAACTGATCTGTGAAAATTCCAAGTTTGTAAGCTGAAATGTGCATGTTACAATTTAATGCGCATGGTTTTAGACTGGGATGCCCAACAGGCATGAAGGTCAGGCGTACTAAATTAAATCTCCCCGCTCTTTCATGATCACAGAGAACAATTAGGGGACAGTCATATGAAAAAATGTATCTTAATGTGTGTCCCTACTCAACAAAAATTCTAATTTTTTCAACCCCTCCGTACTCTGTATACGTGCACACGACTCTACATCTTAAACTATGAATGCAGGTCTAATGCAAAGTATCACAAATACCTTTGGGCTATATCCCCATACTACCAATTCTCTATTGTCCTCATCCTTTATTTCTTATCTTACCTGCAACCTTTTGACAATGTGATTCACCTCTTCTTCCACTTCTGCATCACTGCCTGCAATTGGACGAAGCTCCAATCTCCCTGCCCGCCCATAGTACAAGTCCAGACCCCCTCCAGAGGAGTATGTCCACCCCAATACATCACGACAGGAACAATGGAAGCACACTGCTCCCTCCTGCTCTTTGCTTCTATCTACCAACACCAGCATTTCAGATGATACTCCAAGCAAATAGAGGCCATCAGGAATGAAAGAGCTCAGGGCTCTCACAGTCCACACAAGGGCGCCAGGGCTGTGGAATTCTGGAGGTATAGTGTATGTCCACCGAGGGCCTTTTCCCCCTTTTTCACCAGGGCCAGTACTGCCGACACGATCCCATTTCTTAGAAAGGCTTAAAAGGGCCAGCTTTGAGGAGCAAGAGTCCAACGTAGCTGTGGTAACATGATCACGAGCTAGATCCTTCAGATATTCTTCTCTGGTCCGTGTTGCCATAGCTAGAAACTTGCCACCACGTTCAGCTGCATTCTCACCATTGATAGCTTTAGAGAGCAAGAAGTCTCTTAGCTCTGGGGAACGACGAAATTGGTTGGGAGGCAGAGGAGGGCCAAAGGGTGGGGTGTCAGCTGTACGGCTAACAGCTACACTGTATGAGGTATAAAGAGTGCATGGATTGTAGACCTGCACAACCAAGAAGACATGTTGAAAGTGAGAGCGAATGGTCCGTGGAGTAAAAGGAAGGGCCCCAGGTTCTTGGAAAACAATAGTAACAATGTCATTTCCAATGTGCCTTTTTCGGAGAAGCTGAAGAAAAAAAGAAAACATTTCTACAAATTGGTAAAATAGAGTAAAAGCTTAAAATATGGCATACGTGTTGACTTAACAAATAAAATATGGAAAAACAAAGAACATGTTTTAACTTATAACATGTATATATGTATAAAATCTGTATAATGATAGCATATTTAGTGACATCATAATATATGTTATAATATATGCAACGCATAGGTATTAGTTTTCCATAATATATGTTATAGTATATGCAACGCATGGGTATTAGTTTTCCACAGAATGTAATAATTGTACAAGTCTGTATATAAATGCTGAAAAGTAGATTACCTGCTGGCTGTTGCTGGCTGTATACGGAAGCATTGTAGAAACATGAAACATAATCTCATAATCTTGGTAACGAGTGTAGAGGGAGTGTGTGCCTGTACTGTCAGCTGTAGAAAGAAATGGTTAATGTTACTGTGGAAGTGTATATAAGTTGGTGGACAGATATAATAAGTAAAGGTGAGGTGAAAAATAAAAAGCACTTTTTTTACGTGACCGTACTGTATGAGTCAGTTTGTGAGTGTGTAGTATCAGTGTGTGTGTGTATGATATGTTTAGTGGTAGATTCAGTGTGTGTGTGTGTGTGTGTGTAAATGTATAGTGCCAGAGTCAGTATGTCTACGGTATTGTAGTACAGGATTCAGTGTGTATGTGTCCATAGTTTTAGAGTGTGTATTTTTATATATGTATAGTGTTAGCTAGTGTGTGCATGTGAATAAGAGTGTGGTGCAAGGGTGTATGGTGTTGTTTATGTTACGGTATGGCATTAGCATGAGTGAATTTTTCAGCATTAGAGTATTAGTGTATTTTGTTAGCATGTGTGCACATTAGAGTAGAATGTTAGTGTGTGTGTGTTACTTTAGTGTGTTTGTGAGCATAAATGTATGTTAGTGCATGACAAAGCCAGGTTGGGTAATATATGAAAATAAAATCATGATTGAGATAGAAAAAAAAATGCTGGCTCCTAACTTTTTCGACTTTTCCTAAATGCAAAGCAAATTTGTCGACCCCTGGTTTAAAGGATAATACGTCATAGTCCAAACATATTTGTTAAAAATAGGGGTTGCCAATTTGAATTGTAAAATATGGGACACAATGGGGAACTACTGAAAAAAGATAGGTACAATGCCTACAAACAAACTTGTGGCATAATAATTGTATAAATGGAATTACCAATTTTTTATACATACTTTTTGTGTATATGTGGATATTTCCACTTTGGATTAATTAGATAATTCTCCTGTTTTCTGGTTTGCTTTTGGAATGCTACCTGTTGGAGAGCATCGGAACACAACTAGGGTTCTCTTTGGGATCTACAGCAACCTGTCTTGCAGCTAGTGGGAAAACTAAACCTGTCTAATGAATTCTACAAATAATGTATTATATTTATTTAATTTCCTGAAGAATGAGAAAACTTGTTTTCCCCTCCCCTCACATTAATCTGATGAAAACAAATGATTAAGAAGTAAGGCTCTGCAAGCCTGCTTTCCTAACGTCATCAGTGTCAGATGGACCACCAGAGACCCTGCATGGTCACTGTTACACAGAGAGTTCCCTTATGCATATGTAATCAATGCAATGTAAAAGAAACCCCTATTCTGGGTTTTATATCCCTTCCAATCCACCAACACTAACTGTAGCTGCTAACAGAAGGGAGACCAAGCTGTCATACAGACGGCCTTTCTGAAAGCACACAGATGCACACTGTAAGATAGGCAAATAAAAAAATAAGTTGGAGCCGCCTTAGCCTATTACTGACCTGAAATTTATTTTTCGTTTTGATAATAAATAGCTTTTTCTACAAAGAACTAGTATTTCACTAATCTATTTTTTAGCACATATAGAGATAAAAAAGTAGTGTATTATGCATTTGTTTTCATTTTTTTAAATATTGTGATTTACTTTTGATTTTGAAAAAAGTAATTAAATCATTACATGCCACTGAACGGGAACAACGGGAAATACTGTATTTAAATGCAAGAGAGAACTAGAATTTGGCACCCAAATTGTTTAATGCAAATATAATTTAAACCTAAACAAAATGAAAGAAAAACAAATCAATCATGAGAAACAGATGAAAACAAATAGTCTACTGGTACAAGTGACTACTGAAAAACCATCCTTACTCTTGTTGTCCAACTGAGCTCGATATTTGTCAAATCCTTTTAGTTGGACTTCATCCCCAAGCAGACTTAAGAACTCCTGGAAAGCTGGTCCAGCTGTCTCGTTGTTATACATTTCTTCTTCTGAGCCCTGTCCAGCTCGGCAATACAGGATGCCAATCTTTCTCTGGAAGTTGAGCTGTTGCCAAAATGAAACATTATTGATGATGTTATGATGTTTGTTACTCTCAGGTTTATGTAAGGTTTCCTTAACTATCTTTCAGATGTTAGAGTATCAACTATAACGTATTGGCTCGATTATAGGCCGCACCCCAAACGTTTGGTGCTATTTAAAAGAAAAATGTATTTTTAAAGAAAAAAATACACATTAGTGGAATGGTAAAACGTCCACTGGCTGCCGGAGAGGAGGATCCAGGCCCCCTGCAGCGCTGCAGGGCATCTGGATCCTAACCCTGCTGCTTGCCCGCAGCAGGGCTAAATGAAAAAGAAAAAAAAAGAAACACTGCATGTCCCGGGCGTTGGGCAATACGAATTGCGCATCCCTGCGCTAAACCCCGATTATAGGCCGCACCCCCACTTTAAAGACTTAAAGTGGAGGGGGAAAAATGAGGCCAAAATTTGGGCAAATACGGTATATATATATATATGTATATATATATAAAATGATCCATAATAAGCACGCCCTCACGGGACTTGTAATCCTAGACAATCAGATCATTTATTACTATAGTCATAGGTATATTGACTCCTTTTCATACTGTCTTGTGTTAAATAAAAGAACAGCTCAGTCTTAATCACTCAGACACTAAGACATGAATCTTAGTGTGCTGTTTGAGCAGGAAGAGTCACCCAAATCATCATATGACTACCTGCAAATGGCCTTTAAGTCTGCAGATAAGTTTTGTTTTTTTTTTTCAATGGGGCTTCCCTTTTAAGATCCAGCTCTTTATAGACCTATAAGCAGAGTATCTTTTTGCCATGTTGGCCCTTGTGCATTTTTGGTTCATTCCACTTGAATTAATTATCATTCTATTTGCTAAAACAATATATCTGGAACATGATCCACATCGTTCATTCTATATGTAACTAAACCAAATATCACTGCAAATAAAAGGAAAACACATCAGTAATGGCAGATGGCAGGACTAAACACAGCAGAATGAGACAATTCTTTTTATACTGAAAGTGCAGAACACTATAAAAACAACAATTTAGCTGATGTCACACTTATATATCCTGTTGGAAATTATGACCATTAGCCATAATTCACATATGCTAAAGTATATCAGGGTCATATGCTGCACATACTGAATTTTTAAGCACCCATATTTTCAATATATAATGTATATAAACTACCCATTTTTGTTTGCTTACCCCCTGTTCATCCAATTTAAGCAAAGTGTCTGGCACTTTGGGAGAGTTGGATGCCAAACGCAGACATTGAAGGTTAACCTCTGGAACAACATGTTCCAGGAGCTTTTTGGGTGATATGGCTCGAGAGGAATTTGTACGGATGGATGACGGGAATGCTTCTTCTAGGATAGATCCACGAAGGGTCTTCAGCTTGAAATACAGAATAGTGAAATTAGCATGAACAATACGAGAAATTAATAGCAAAAGAGATTATTCACTTGACAAAGTAAGGTTGGTGATGGTCTTTTGGGTTTAAAAGAGTTATTTGTCAAGATTAGCATTAAGACAGCTCTTACAAAAGAAACTGTAAGCAGAATGAAAAATCATGATATATGTCACAATCACGTAGTTACAGCTTACCTCAGTAGTACGAAAAATAATTCTGTAGTTGTAATGCATATTTTGAGCCCCCTCTCTGTCATCTCTGCGTAAGCTTATAGCTATGGGTCCCAATCGTTCATCAACCCCAAAAAAGTTCTGATGCTCTGAGAGAAAAAAAGAGAAGAAAAGCAAATATTGGACATATAAACACAAGGTGTAGAAATAGCAGTACGTTCAAAGTATTATATTTTGGAAGCAAAAAGGGATCAGCGGTCTTCAAAAGAGAAAAAAACTAGAAACAGTCTATAATACCTTTGCCATAAAAATATTTCCGATAATACAATGCTCCAAGATCCTGATACTCCACAAAGTAGCTGCTATCCCTCATTCTCTCCCTTGCTTCTTCCAATACAGATACTGCTGCATTGGGTCCTCTCACAGGACTGTTATGTGAGCTGTGAATAGGCAAAGTAACACAGAAGTCCCACCCTGGGTCTTTCAAGATGTCATTATTCTCTCCCCCAACCTCATTCCGAAAATAAGGACAACTGAGGAGAAGCTCATTATCCTTCCCATCTCCGGGGTCTGATGGTTCCTCTGGTGAAGACAGTGATCTTCTCGGTGATGAAGTACATGCTCTGATCTGAGAGGCTGCAGATGCCCCACTCCTAATATTCCTTCGGTTTTCTGATTCTCCTCTCCGGAAAGGATCAAACAGTATACTTTGGACATCGTAGTGAGCAAAACTCTTTGGCCGAGGTGCTACTGGGCCAATATCTAGGGGCTTTTCCTTGGCCTCCTGGGCCGGTGGCCCCTGGCTGACACCAGCCAGCCCCAACAGTAGGAATGGATCCTTAAAGCGTGGCGCAGATGGGCTGCTGGTCCCCCTTTCCCTGGGATCTGGATCTGATTCCGAAAGGGAGCGCGTCCCTCCGTTTTGTCTGTTGCTCCCTTTGCCTATTAAGAATTTGGAGTCATTTGGATTTTTGTTAGAGGATCGGGTAGGATGGTGGTGCAATTTACGCACAAAGAGATCATCGGACTGCATCTCATGAGAAGGGACTCATTGATGACGTTTCAGAGCTGTGGTCTTTATAGTACTTTTTCCAAAGTCTCCTGTTGTTTCCCGTAGGCAATATTTGCTCTATACAATACAATATTCCTTCTTTTTTTCTATTATATTACACAATTTTTGATTACTTTTACCTACTTCTTCGTTCATTGACTATATGGCTATGATTTCTGTAGACAGCAATATTTAGATTTTGTTTTTTGACAGTTTCAGAGTTTCAAGTGAATCTGGTGCAATAATTGTCTCACACAAACAGCTTTCTTCATTACATCCTCTATTATATTTCTCAGTGTGATAGATCCATTTCAGGCTGGTATTACGCCACATGATCCATGGGACAAAAAAACATCTACCCCATGAAAGTAAAAAGTGCAGTTTTTGAATCCCAGATTCTTCCAAAAAAATGTTCTTCTACTCTGTAAGAAATGGAGACAGGAAGAGACGCATTAACAAGCAGTTATGAAGCATGACTCTGTCACTATAAACTTTTGTGTACAAGGTGGGCTAGCAATCAGAATAAAATTACTTTAATTGAGCAATGCCCTGGCACTACAATTGTTTATAATCATTTATAAGCCAATTGTGTTTAGAAGGAAACTAGAAAACCAGAGATACCAAAACTATTCTGAAAACATCTTCACCTGTGGGGTTTTTTTGTAGAGAAAGAAATATGGACATCCTCCAGCAATCTCATGGGAGTACCTAACTGATGATCAATAGGTGGGCTCCGAAAGGTAAGGACTTTATTTCCGTCCCTCTTTCAGTACTAAGAGGGCAGTTATTTTTAGTATCCACTCTTGTGAAACCTAAAGGGTGGTTAAATGGGCCTCAACCCCTGTACCCATCCGAAGGGGAATTTAGGCTTTTAAACCCCCCTCAACCAAGTGGGCAGGATATTAATCCCCCTATCCCATTGGAAACAGTAAGGGAGTTAGGGGTAGGCATTGCTTGGAGTGCATGACTCCAACAGGGTTTATTTTAAAAATTATTTTCAACCCCTTCATCATTGAGATCAGGGGATCAAAGAAGGGTTGTATAAGCAGCAATAGACTCATCACTAGTTGGATTCTATTACCAATCAACCGCATACAAGGTGTGTGTGGGGGTTCAATAGAAAAAAAGCGCCAGAAATTAACATTATGCCAGAGATTGTTGACCAAATGGTTGCATGAAAGGTGTCCAAAATCTCCTAGTGAAATACCTTGAGTTGCCTTATCTCCAAAAATGTATTCTTTTGCGGGGGGGTATTTTGAGCTGATGGGCTGCTTAACAGTCCCAAATCCGACATATGAGTCCCAAAATAAAATTTGAAAATGTCAAGTTTGAAAAAGGGAACAGGCATGTTCCACTTTATGTCCCGTAATTTCAAAAAAACCCAAAAACATAAAAAACCCTGGCATGTTGTTTTTTTGAAATTCAAGTGGTTTGGGGACCATTTTCATAGTAAAATATTATTTTTAATGTATTATTCATACTAAATGTTGGACAATAAATATAAGGATTGTATAAAAAAGCTTTATTGGTCCTTGAAAAAACAATGTATAATTTGTGTGGGTACTGTGACAAAAGGTGTGGTAAAGTGGTAGATGGCAGGTATATTAGGCCAGCCTTGGTCAATTGTAGTCTGCTTTAACCCTTTCAAGACCGGGACGTACCTGGTACTTCCGGGTCACGGGTCACCGGCAGACCGGGACGTACCAGGTACGTCACTGCCTTTACGCGATCCAGCGTCGCTTTGAACGCTGGGATCGCGAGGGGCGGGTGCTACTGACCGCTGGGTGTTCCCAGCGATCAGTAGCAGCCACCCCCCCTCAATTCCGTGCACGTGATCACTTTGCAGCGAATCACGATCACGGAATTTAAATATTTAAAAACATACTGCGGTCTTCAAGTGAAGACGCAGTATGTAACCGGCGGTCCGGAAAGGGTTAAAATATGTCCCAGGGAAGGATATTGTTTGTCTACAAACTGCACTACTGGCAGTTTGCAAAACATGGTAAGGGTCCCTGGGGCGGAGCATCTGGAAGAGCAGGGTGGGCCAGTGCTCCAATAGCACTAATTGCTGTTTTGATCCAGTCCAGAGCCTGCATGCTGGACAGGAGCTCCACAGGTGTGGACTAAGTAGCAGCTCACCTGTGGCTGATTAATTAGCAGGCAGAAGGTTAAAGGGATTGAGCCGGATTCAGAGAGAGACCAGTGTTATTCCAGCTAGGAGAGCTGATGAACAGAGGGGTGGTTTCTCTCTGCAAAGCCATATTGATGGTAACTTGTAACCTGTTTTGTCCTAAACAACTGCTGCTGTTTATTCCTTGAAAATAAACATTGAAGCTGAGCTGGATGTGTCCTGGACTTCATTTACCCTAGAAGACTGTGGTTACAGCCAAGATCCTTGACAAAAATCCCAAGGAAAAGGGAGGCCTGTCACAGTACATAGAAAATTGAAAACGAGAAAATAGGGCACAAAACACCCTCAGCGAAGAATGGGTTAAAAGTGGGTAACTACTGGATGAATTATAGGTCCTCTTTTTTCACAATCTAATCTGAAAATGGATACTACATTGCATCACATTTATTTATAAAGTGCTAGAAGATTCTTTAGATACGGTTATAGTAGATGTCGTTTCTATTTTTCCAAATTACACCAATTTATGTGGGGTTGTATGATAAATTCTTTGCAAAACTGATTTCATTTGATTGGGAGAATGGTCAGAAAAATAAGATGAGATTTACCATTGATAAAATAAAAAAAAATGCATTTGTACAGCAAAACATGCATTCTGAAGATTAACTAACCACTGATGACTAGTGTACCCCAAACTATGCATCAGCACATCACGACAAGTATTTACATTATTCTGAAAACAATAATGGGCCAAAACTACAATGCTTTCCAATTTTTAACGACTGGGCTTCAACCTAGTAACATCATAATAGTACTGTAGGTTGATCCAAAAGTCGCCAAAACTCTACATTGAAGTAAAAAATGCCTTCTTGGCTCACTGGAACAAGCAATAATCATTTGCTTTTAACTTGTCATGTTCCTGTACATTCCTCTTTATTCAAAAATAAAATAAAAATCATCCAATCTATATTCAATACAATGCCACAGCCACTGTGGCTAGTGAATTCCACATCTTTATTTTTCTTACTGTAAATAACCCTTTTTGCGGCTTTAATGAACAGGTCATCAAACAGTGGTTTTTATTGTCCATTTTTTCTAATGTAAACAAATTCAACTTCCTAGCTCTTCCTTATTCTGGTTTTCTTTTTCCCTTTTTAATTTTGTAACTGCACCTTTTTTTAGGAAGAGGTGCCTGGACTGCAATTTTTATTGAAGGTGGCCACCACTGGTGACGAGCTAGGTAAACATCAGTTCTAATTCATCTCTTTACCGAGAACTTACTTTCCATGACAGCGAACCATTAGAATTGTCAACCCAGATGTTCCACTTCTCTCTGCTTGCATATGTTTTTGTCTTTACAACCCATCGCACCGTGAAGCAAAATAGGTTGCCTTTATGAAAATAAAACATTATGATGATAAACTATTAGTATAGTATTCTATACTCCACGTTTTTAGGTAGTATTAATGCTCATGTTAGCTTAAAAGATATTTTTTTAAAGTATTACTATAGAATAAATCCTTTTGTGCATCATAAAAAACTCTTTAACCCCTTAATGACAAAGCCCGTACATGTACGGGCTCAAAATGCATTGTTTTCAATGATTTAGGGACCGCCCATTGTCCTTAAGGGGTTAATATTTGCAACCAGATGAAGATGTTGTATTAACAAAAAACATTTACAGAACAATAACCACGTGTCCGATCAGTAAAACTAATTTCAGTTTAATGGGTTCATCACTCATATTTAGGGAACTACTTAAATTGTTTTATTTAACTAAAAGAATAACACTGTATAGAATACATATTCTTGGATTTGCTTACACGTCGGTGTGGTGTTTATTAAAAGAAGTCTTAAACAAAATATCTTAAAAAAGCTTTGACATCAGCTGGGCCCAAATGAAAAGCTTAAAAACCCTGTCTTCTGCAGCTCACATATCTTCATCTTCATTATCTTGTTTATTATTATTACTATCTCAGCTTGGATAACTTTGTAAATATTGCATGAATGCACAGCCTCATGCTACATAACTAAGCTCTATTTCATGGCGAATAACCTTTGGACTATAATGTATCTTAAATAGAAAACTATCTTTAGAGATATTTTCCTGCAAAAAGCATTTCGTTAAAATAAATTCGATCAAAATAAAAAAACGGACGTTTTTATCATGCATCAGCTCTACATTGAATATACCACGTATATTTTTTTATGTAAATGTGGAAGGGAATGAGGCTAATGAATGATGGAGGAAGAAGAAGGAACTAAGAGCATACTGCATAATGAGGCATCTTGCGAAGGGGACTTCATCAGCTCTAAGTGTGAGAAACAGAAGAAAACCCAAAGAGGTTGTGGTTCATGAGACGACGTGGAACTGAAACAGAATGAGGAAGCGACCAAAATAACGAGACACACAAACCAAGAGCAGACATTACAAAAGATTTTTTTGTTTATGGTATCACGCAGAGAAATGAAAGTTAGTTGACAAAAGGCATGGGGTTTGCCTATACTATGAAAAAAAGGATAGGAAAATCCAATTTCTTAGTTTAAAAAAAACCCACCTTGTACATTCTATTCCTATGCGCTATAAAAGACTACATGCTATCTTTTAAATGGAATACATGCCTCCCACTTGTGCTTTTATTCAGCAGAATAGTCCAGAATGTAACTACAAGCAAATGAAACTGAATTTTCACCTACGGTCTTTACCATTTACACACCGTCAACGAAATGTATTCTATTAAATAGCACACTGCTGGTCTCTTTTATACATTCGTGGATCAGTGCCCACTCCAAATGCTAATTTGGCTTCTAACTGGCATAAAACTCAGTTTTGCATTGTGTAAAAATGTAAAGCATGTTCGCCACTGGATTGTATATAGTTCGTTCCAACGTAAAAAAAATAAAATATATATATATATATATATCTCAATATATATACTATTTTCAATGATGTCTACAAATCGTTGAAGCAACTTTTTTGTAAAACCAAATTGTTTATCCACTGTACAGTGCTATGAAATATAAATTAATACATAATAATAATATATTAAATATTATCAAACTTAAGTGCAAAGATGTTTTTAGGGCTAAAATGCTAAAACAATATGCAAACACAGAAACAAATTATCAGGGTTCTGGTTTGGAATCTAAAAGGAAGTGAAATTCTAAAATTGGTGGTGTCAGTTGTCACTATCATCGTTCTAAATATGACATTTGCCCGAAGATTTCCCCAGGGATTAAGTTATATTGACATTTAAAAATATGTTCATTTATATGACCGTTTCTGAAGTTATTACATTTACCACTGGATGTACAACTGAATGTGTAGCTCTGGTGTAAAATGCCCCATTTATGGTAGTATTTTTGTGTGTGCATGTATTTTCAGGTATGAATATACAGCCCCCCAAAATGTATTCAGAACAGTGATGCGACCCATATGTTGGATCGTATGGGAGTTACATTTGGGAGGTGCGCATTTTTTTGAAAAAAAAAAAAATTGACATCTGGTCAATCTGTGCCCATCTGTGTCCTATTTGGGACACCTTTGAACCCAGACAGTTCAATTTACCCCATGAATTCATACACTTTTTTGAAAACTAGACACCCCTTGGATATTTCAGTATTTTAACTCTTTCTATGCCAGGATTTTTGTGAAGATACAACTCTCATTTTAGGGCTTGCTCATGAAAACCTTTATATATATATATATATATATATATATATTATAATATATATATGTATATATATATATATATAATATATATATATATATATATACACATTTTTGGGGGGGATTTTTTTCCTTCATTTGTGTTGGTACTGCAAGGGTCTCCTAAGATCACTGGAGAATTGTTTTTGCATCTTACCTGGTTATAATTAATTTTTTAAACTATTTTTTGTGACAGAGGTCACAGTGCATCCTGTGTCGGTTTTCAGTGTCGCGAGAATGTTGTAGGCAGGGGTCTAGACCCTTGTGCACATGTGAGGATTGCACATCGATTTCAGTGGAGCACTGTCCAACCACTCACTGGCTCTTTCAAGAAATCAGTCGGTGGCAAGAATTATCAAAACATGGAGGGGAAGGCAGTTCCTCTTTGATTCAAAGTCTTACTTTTAAAAGTAGATGAATATTCTGTATTACATTACCATGCTACCAATTATTTAGAAGCTCCCTGGTGCCTAGTATGCTTAAAAAACGTTAAGACCGGATAACAGAAGTCATACAGCATGTAATAAATAAAAGATCTAACTTGAGTGATTAGAAGTGTGAAATCTTAACCACAGCATGACTGCAAATTTGTACAACACTGGTTAGATAATATCAGATACGCTTAAGGGCATTTTCATTTCTTATATTTTCTCAAGTCTTGTTGTCTATGGTCTGGAAACAGGATAAATATATTTTTAAGTTCAGTTTGACTTATTAGCTGTAGCAGACTAGTAATATTATAGGAATGTCTGAAAGTAGACCATGTCACATGTACAGAAAGGTACATTATTACAACAATGTATTGATTTATACAACACTAACACAATCTGCAGTGTTGCACAATAGGTAAACAGTAATGCATCACTTAACAAAAGGGGGTTACAGAAGCCAGTGTCATAGTGATCCCACCTTAACAATCAATGCATATGAAAGGATTATGGAAGTACTTTCATATGCATTGTTTAGAGTAGGAAACAAAATTACTTACTTTAGGGAGAACCTGCGTGCCACATAAATTCAAATCTCAGGTATCATACGCATTAAAGTGTATATTATGGCTGAGCGTGACTTTAATTCATTTCTTTGTGTTCTGCAAGTTAAGTACTAAGTTACTTGTCCCATTGCAAGAATGGACACTACATAGCTACATAGGCTGAAAAAAGACATGCGTCCATCAAGTTCAGCCTTTCCTATATCTGTTAATTTCTTGCTGTTGATCCAAAAAAAGGCAAAAAAACCCCCAGTTTGGCTCTTTCCAATTTTGCGCTAACCAGGGAAAAAATTCCTTCTTGGCCCCAAAATGGCAGTCAGATTTCTCCTTGGATCCCCCCCTTGATCAATAATCAAACCATTACCATGCTGTGCAGTTAGCATAGTAGACTATAGTTCCAGCGCGTATTTTTATATGAAGGGGTAGGGAATTTCAATATTTTATTAAAATACATTTTACCTATTATTCATAGTTCGGTGCATAAATATTTGGGCAGTGACATAAATGTAACTCCGTACACTACCACAACTGGATTTCAAATGAAGCAATCGAGATTGTCTTTTGAGTTTGCTTACATCCAAATTGGGTGAATGGTTTTGGGAATTACAGCAATTTTCATACCTAAGTCACCCCACATTGCCCTAATCGTAAAGAAAATGAGTATTCTTAATACTTGGCTGAAAATAATTTGAATAGAACGACTGCCTGAAATGTAGAACCCACGGCATCACCAAACTCTGGGTCTCCTCCCTAGTGATGCTTTGGATGACAGAGGGAAAGAATGATTGAGAAAAAGGAGGAGGAGAAAGACAGCAAGTGAGACACTTAACAATGGTTAGTATTGAGTCGTGAACAGAGGCCCTACTGTACAAGGAAATTCCCTCCTACCCATAGCAGACTACCTACATTTCTACATCACCCCTGACCAGAATGCACAGAAAACAGAGAAGCTTACCACAAGAATTAGAGACAGACTCCTGAATGTTTTTTAAGTAAAAAAAAAAAAAAAAGAATATTAATCCTGCACTAAGAGACATATATGTCAAAAAGGCCTAAAACCACAACTGAGAAATGTGTTAAAAACCCCAAAAGGCTGGTATTTATGGAGAGCGCGTCATTTTAGAGGACATGGGAGATCGGGACTACAGAGACCAGAATCCACTGTAGTTACAGAACCACACGGACCAGAATGCTTTGCGACAAGTCAGAAGGCGCAATACTACAATGGGACAGCATTGGTGATGTCATACGATACTCAAGTAACATCTGTCTCTCTCCATTTGTCTTTCTCATGCTCTCCTCTCCCTCCACCATCCCCTCTCTCTCTCTCTCTCTCGTGCACCTCTCTTCCCCTCCTCTCTCTCGCACATCCTTTCCCCCGTTTAGATCTGTCACTTCCTCTGTCTGTTTCTGCTCTGCATGCTCCTTTTCCTCTGTCATGCAAGCGGAAATCACAAAGACAGCGAAAAGAACAAATATAAAAAAAGAGGTCAATAAGAAAAAAATGAGGGAAACGGCGTAGAAAGAAGCGCGCACATACATATTAGATACACTGAATGAAAATAAATAAATCGTTCAGGCGGTTTACATTGCTGGGAATTAAAATGAGTCGCTCTGTAACACGTGTATGACACATCGTGCCTGCATATGCAAATGCAATGTCTCCGAAAACAGTCGGGTCCTTTGCTCATCCCTGAGCCCTTAGGCTATTAGCGTCCGTCTGCAATGCATGTGGCGTCAAACACCACACGGCATGCAAAATATACATTGATAGGCGCAGCCTATGGGGGTCTGGCTATAGTTCACAGCCCCCCCCCCCATAGACGATACATACATTTACAGTGTTATGAATTCTCAATACCTAGAATTGTTTAAAATCCTACTTCCAGCGCAAATAGACATTACCTTATATAGATAATACGTTGTATTCGCAGGGTACGCTATATAACCCTCATCCACACGCGGAGTTAGACAGCTGAAGTGCAGGCAACTGTCACTCACCTCTAATCCGCTTCCTTGGTCTTTCTCTCCTTCAGCCTCCCCCTCTCTCACAGCTGCAGCTTTTCGCTCCTCTCTGTGTGTCAGTGTCCTCCCATCAGCATCTCCTCCTCTGACCTCTCTCTTCCTCCACCCCCCTTCCATTTCCTTGCTCCTTTCCTCCCACCCTCCCCCTGCAGGGTGACACCACAGTGACATAGACAAAAGGGGGTCTGTGACCCTCCCCGCGCAGGGTGACAGTGCCACGGGCGCATGCTTCACAGGGGGGGTTTGTATTTATCCCCCCCCACCCCACCAGCTGAAAAGTGAAGTAGTGACCACCAGGTAAAAAGCCAGCTTTGTGCCAAGCCATACTGCTCTTACCACCCAGTGTTATTAAGAAGGGACAATTCATATATATATCCATCCCTTTATCCTAGTGTTCTGAAGAAAGAGAACGTATTAACCCTTGCATATCTGATATCCAAATCCATGCAACATCTTGGTATAATTTGCTTTGTTGCCCTGCGCAACCAAAAACAGCCTGTGTTACTTTGCACTTCCGTTTCCAAAGTACGCACACAATTTAGGCGACATGAGGTTACCCTCCGCTACCTTGTTACATATGACATCGGTGCCACTGCTAATTAAACATAATTAAACATTCCTGTCGCTTTAAAATACCCTAAATTTTGATTATTCCTGTTCGACCCATACAGACAAAGAGCGATGACCTCATTGCACTGCTAATACTTTGAAAACAGACAGAAGTCAGCCAGTCTTTCATTTTAACCAAATGGCTAATACAATGGAGCTAATACAGAGGGTGCTCTCCCCCCTCCTACACGCATTTATACAATGGTCGGCAGAACGGAGAAATTAATCTCCCCTTTTCCACCCTCAATTATTCATTGTACAAAGTCTATTATAGGAAAGAAATGAGTCTGCTTCTACTCATACATGGTCGCATAGAGACGTATCAGCTGGATGTCTTAATTTCGGCACACAGCAATCCAGAAAATATACTTATTTCAATTACTTCAGCTCCAGGATGAAAACGCAAACACACATCATTTTTTTTTAGTTAAGTATTTTGTGAACCTAACTATAATTAGTAATCGTTTGCGATAAGATGAAAGGCGATTTTAGACTCGCCAGATGAAAGCGCTATTTACCAAAAAGGGTCGCTAAATTATTTACTATGGTCATAGGCATGAGCCCTGTTCAGCTTTTGAGTCAGGAAATCATTTTTTTTGTAACTAGAACGCAAAAGTGGCTGTGTCTTCATTACGGTTTTTATTTGCCCCTCGTCGATCAACAAAAACGGGAAACAGGAAGTGCTAAATTCTATGCTCTCATGACTTTTTACTGTCAACAACTGTACAACCTCTTGACAAAATTGTGAAAAATAGATTTTCAATATCTTAACGCAACATGACGGAATAATAGAAAAAATATTTTTCCCCACAACGGTCCAAAAACTTGTGACTGTCTCTCCAACTAGAGGGTTAAAGAGAATAAGAGCTTTGACTAGTCCTTTTATCGATTGTGGCATAACAGACAACGTAATTTGAGTTATGGATGTGTACTTCATCCTGTAGCGTTACATAGAGATACTATGCTGTAGCATAGTAATAGAAGCAGGTCCTTTGGACTTCCTGTGGCCCTGAATCGCATTTAAAGTAATAAAACGCATTCAGGAGAGACCTGTCTTTTCTGCATAGTGGTTTAACTGAAGAAAAGAAAGACCAATGCATTGCAGCCCACGTAGATCTTTGACACTGTTCTACCTATTACAGTGTAACATTCTCACGCAGAAAAACAACACTTTTCTTAACCAAGCTCATATGCTAAGGTAACATGCGTAACTGCTATCATCATTTACCTAACAAAGATGGTCATGGTCTAGTTATTCTTACCTCCTTGTGTGACTCTCACGTATGTCCTTGTACAATGCGAGTGACCACAATTTCCTCTGTTTCTCACCGGCAGCCCACCCCATAAGCCTGTCACTGTCACATCCTGAGAGTGTCAGGAAGTCTGAGACAATGAGGCAGAAACAGAGAGAAAGAAATAACGGGGGGGGGCCAGAAAAAGAGTTTGATCACTAAAAACACTATGCTTTATGGGGTCGGGTGCTCTCTGTATCCAGACATTCTGCTTACCGCCATACCGCTTTATGATAGTTTGGATAGTGGATAGTTTGAGGTTCTGACCAAACCTTGAGCACCACCTCTGCCACACAAGTGCCTCATTAATGGCGTCCAGAGAATGCTTTATATTGCTTGGGTGCCTTCAAGATTGTAAGCTTGCGAGCAGGGCTCTCTCCACCTAATGTATCTGTTTGTCTTACTCAATTCTTGTCTTGTCATACCCCTTGAATTTATGTATTGTATTAAGCGCTGCGTAAACTGTTGGCGCTATATGAATAAAATTGAGTGGCAGACTAAGCAAAAAGTGGCAGACTTAGGTTGGTGTTTTTTGGTGTTTGCTGAGTATGCATTGAATTCTTGCCGTGTATTTATTGGTATTTATTATTCTAGCAGCGACCCGTGAATCTGAATTGAATTCATTTAATGCCTTTTAGGTTGTGCCCTCCCCTTTTGTGGATTTTTTGTGCTTGGTCAAAAACTGCAAAATGTAGAAGTTTATTCTCTCCAGAAAATCCCCAGAGATCTACACATTTCCCACCAAAAGTAACCGCCTAAAAATATGTGACTCATATATGACCTCTCCATTTGTTAAGGAAAAGGCATATAGAGTGGGTAAGGTAGTACAGAAAGGAGGAGAACATTGTTCAAGTTAGGTTGTTATCATAGTGTCAAACCTTACCATTGCCAGTCTGAAAACAATAATACAGTGCATCACATCATAGCCACCACAGCATAACAGTACTGTATGAGTAAAGGAGCATGGCTCAAAAACAAGATTTCTCAGACCAGTCCCATTCTCCTAAGCTAGCTAGCTGTTCTTCTTCAGTCTGGCTGCATATCACTATTCATTCTGGCCGTACATAGAGAATGGATCAAATAAAATATAGTGTTAGCTGAACCCAAATTCAGTATTTTCCTGTGTCTAGTGTGGTTCAGCAAGTTCAAAATTCCATAACAGAAATTCTTCATGAATTTGCTCACAAATAAAAGATGAAAAAACTGTTGATGTGATTATACAATATACTTAAGTAATTAAATTATAAAATGTTTGCATGGAAATAAAAATACAATACTTAACAAAGCACAGAGAAGTCACAGAGGAAATTCTGGAAGCCCACATAATCACCCTTCTTAAACTGTCTGCGAAAACATTCTGTGCATAGCCCACATTGCAGACCTACTTATGTCTATATGTCAGATACCAACATTTATGAAAGATCAACCCTATATAACACAATGAGATGTGTTAGCTTATGTTCATCACAAAAGCAGTGTTTTTTAATATGGTTTACCAAATCAGGTATCAGGTCATACAAGCAGTACGGTTAATGCTAATCACTAATGGCAAGGGTACCCCCTGTCATCACTAACATTGCTATTTTTTTGTAAAAAGAAAGCACACCCTCTTTGAATTCTATGGCTTTACACATCAGGACATAATAACAATAATCTGTTCCTTAGCGGGTCTAAATACATCCTCAGATGAACAACAACACATGCCATATTATACCGTGTCATGATTTATTCAACAGAAATAAAGCCAACATGGAGAAGCCATGTGTGAAAAACTAAGGATACCCCTACTATTTCCATAGGAACTACCGGTAAGATGCTAAATAGTAGACAGGTTTTGCTAATCAATTGCCCATGATTATTTGATAATCAGCAATTGTGACCACCTCTATAAAAGCTGGAGTTTTAGCAGTTTGCTGGACTGGAGCATTAAGGTGTGTGTTAACACAATTGTGGAGATATTTGGCCATAATGCACAGCGCTACATTTTTGTAAAAAACAAACATAGCTTATCAGTACGAACACCTTATACCAACTGTGAAGTACGGTGGTGGAGGGGTAATGACTTGGGCTTGTTTAGCAGCCACAGGACATGGAAACCTTGCAGTCATTGAGTTGACCATGAAGTCCTCTGTATACCAAATTTGTAGAGTCAAATGTGAGGCCATCTGTCTGACAGCTAAAGCTCAGTCGACATTGGATCATGCAACAGGACAATGATCCCAAGCTGAAAATAATAGAAATAAGGTTTCAATGCCAGACCTCAACTTGATTGAAATGCTGTGGTGGGACCTTAAAAGAGCTATGCACAAACAAATGCCCACAAACCTAAATTATATGAAGCAACATTGTAAAGAAGAATGGGCCAAAATTCCTCCACAGTGGTGTGAAAGACTGATAAAGTCATACAGAGAATTATTACTTCCAAGTTATTGCTGCTAAAGGTGGTTCTACAAGATATTGAATCATAAGGTGTACTTTCATGCATGGCTTCTCCATTTTGGCATTATTTTTGTTGACTAGATCGTGACACGGTGTAATATGTCATGTATTGTTCATCTTAGGTTGTTTTTACCTAATTTTTAGACCTGCTGATGAACAGATGATTGTTGTTATGTCCTGATAACCATAGAATTCAAAGAGGGTGTACTTTATTTTTCACACAACTGAATGTCTTAAGGCCTATAACAGTCACTAACCTCCAGGTGGTCACAGGACTTAACTGCTTCAATCAAGCAGTCTTAGGAATAGACAAAGTAAAAAAAAATGGAGCGTGCTTCAACACACCCAAAGATCACCAACAAGGACAACAAAGAAAGACATGTACAGAATGGAATTGTGAAAAGAGAAGTTATAAGAAAATTCAGCCGGCAGGACCAATTATCATGTTCTTTATCGATTAGAAACATTACTTATTGTTCAAGGCTTTGGATGGCTCTTTCAGGTTGACTGAATACTATGCGTCAAAGGAGACATCAAACTATGACATAGCTTCCAGAATTTAAATATAAACTGAGAACCTTCTTCAATCTGCTCTGGAACGCCATAGAGACAAACTAAATATGTTTATGAAGATCAAGGTCAAGATGCTGCGGGTAATTTAGAAAAGTTCCCGTTCAAGAAATCTGTCTGCCACAACAACAATTACAGTGAATTAGAAGATGGGAGTAAATCGATAATCAAGTCCATGAAAAGGTGAGTGCATGGTCCATGAACATGTGAGGGCATGGGTTATTTAGTACTGGCATGGGGTACAAAAGCCCTTATGGCAAGCGCAAATGGAACAGAAAAAGGTAAAAGGTTAGACATCTTTTATGAGAGTAGGGTACCAAAACAGGTTTGAAAGTTAGATATGTCTTCTAACTGTGTTTGTAACTAGCAAACAGAGAGGAATGTCCCCAATGAAGAATGGCAAGACACAGGTTAGAATGGACATGCTAAACATCTAGAAAGTAAAAAACCTTACTTTGGGCCATTTTCATTTCTTGATGGAACCCTTGAACACAATGCGTTGTGGCAGGATGATGGATTGTAGGAGAGAAACATGTGATGCTCAGGATTCACAATGTCTGGAAATTAAGGTCCACCTGGCCTGATTTTAAACATTTACCTCCTTCCAGATATTGGAGTTTGAAGCCTCCCTCCCGTCTAACACGTCTCCATTCTTCCAAGGCCAATTTAAGTACTAGAAGTTTACAGTGACCAATGTCGATAAAACTGCTTTGAAAAATAGCACCAACCATGGATTCTTTTACCATTCCTTTGAGAGAGTATGGCTCCCACAACAAGTTCAGAAGAATTTATTGTGAGGAGAGTTATAGATGAGGGTACATCAAGGGCACATCAAGAGGAAAACCTTTTTCAACAATTTAGAAGCTGCAATCACTTCAGAGGATCAATTGTAAGGTTTGGCTCCTTTGCATATAAGGGCTGTGATACAACTACATATTAACATAGTACATAAGTTTGAAAAAAGACTTATCTCCATCTAGTTCAACCCTTCTACCTAACCTTCCTGCTCTTGATCCAAAAGAAGGCAAAAAACCCTAATTAAGCTACTTCGAATTCTGCCATCAGGGGGGGAAAATCTGTTCTTGACTCCGAAAGGCAATCCGATTTCTCCTTGGATCAAGAAGCTCTAAAATATTAATTATGTCATGCCTTTCTAAAAAAATATCCAAACCCCTCTTGAAGGCATCTAATGTATTCATACAGGTTGCATTGTTGTTATATTTACTGTAATGCATAACTTTGCATTTATCTATGTTGAACCTCATGTGTGGGCACGCCCAGTCCCCAACTCTCTCTAGATCCTCCTGCAAAGAAGAAACATCAAGATTAGTCTCAATTACCCTGCCTAATTTTGTGTCAGCAAAAACTGACATGGCTCTAAATGCAGTTTGGGAGATTATTTCTAAACAAATTAAAAAAAGAGGACCCAGGACCAGGCTGTTTGCTTACTTTTTTGTATCCTCTGGGACCAAGGCTGGTTTAGCACTTTTGGCGATGTTCGTGTTTAGATGTAATTTTCTCCTCACCCATTTAGTGTACCCACTCAAGTTTTATATTGGTTTTTTTTTCAGGACAAGAAGGGCTTTCTTCAGATACCATTTTTTGTCTTATCTAATTTCTTTAAAAAAATTTTTTTATGAAAAATATATTTGAAAAATCTTTTACTCATCTAAAAAAGCTAATGAAAAAAACTGCTAAATAGATTCTACTATTTGTCCTGAGTTTAGAAATACCCAATGTTTTTATGTGTTTTTGATTTTATGGGCAATAAGTACAAGCAGCATTTTGCTATTTCAAAACCATTTTTTCCAAATCTGGTCATTCTGCCCCATGTGCTATTTTGGGTATTTTGGGAAGCCGGCCAATGCAATTTACCCCATCAAACCATAAATTTCTGAAAACTAGACACCTCAAGGTATTTCAACCCTTTCCATGCAATAATTCTACTAGCAAACTTTGTGGTAGTATTTTATTTTGTGTTTTGGGAGGTAATACGCCACATTTAGAAGTGTGCATTTTTTAACTTGGAACTTTTACATCTGGTCCTACTGCCCCCATGTTTGGGCCATCTTTGAAGCTGGCTAATTGAATTTACCCCATCACACCATATATTTTTGAAAACTAGACATCCCAAGGTATTTAAAATGCTAGTATTCTAATCCTTTCCATGCATGAGGTTCTCCCACCAGCCTGGTCAGTCTGACCACTCCAATTTCGCCCAACAAAACATTAATTTGAGGTTTTTTTACATTTTGCTGGAACTGGATGGTTCCCCTGATGCATAATTATTTTTAAATGTTACCACTTTTTTTAGCTTTTTTTTCTCCATATTTTTTTTTTAATTATTGTTTAAATATTTTATAATCACATTGTAATTAGAAAGCTGGGGTCCATTGACTTGCATGGTTGAATGCAGTACCTGTATTCAACCTGCAAGTAGAGCCAGAGTTCTCTCCGGAGCGGACACAGCGCGTCCCGGGGTGAGTGTTCGGTGTTGCTGAATGCCTCATTATCGAGGCATTTCAGCGACACCATTGAAGTTTAGGAGGCAATCGACTGACATCAACCAATGGAGAGCAGCTGCCCTTTAATTGGTTGATGGCAGAGGAGACCCCTGCTGGTGACCAATAGAGTTGGTACTACAGACCTTTAAAATCATGGCGCCAAAGCTGCTGCGTACAGTTACCGCGTTAACCCCGTATTAACCCTTTCTAAAAAAACAGCAAAAAGGAACACAAATATTCAGCAGAACTGGACAGAGGTGCGGGCGAATATTCATGGAATACAAAGATTTTTTTTTTCACTCTGAAGATGAAGACGAACACGAAGAGTTGGCTGGCTCCCAAGTCTAGTTCATGGGCCTTGTCTACCCAAAAAGTATTTAATTGCTTGAGCACTTTTTCTTGTGTGGGCCAACCCCATGTTTGCTGTAATTAACAGGGGCTCTGTCATTGGTTTTTCCTTGAAATAAACAGAAGAAAAACAAAGTATTTAAGATGTCAGCTTTCTCTCTGCCCTCACTAACTACTCTCCTTGGCAATTACTTTCTCATTTTCCAATTTAGCCACTTTAATTGCCTTTTACAGGCTTTGTTGGCATCTTTGTATGCCATAAATGATACTGCTGATCCCAGTAGGAGCTAATAACTTTAAGATGTTTTTGTTTTTTTTTGCTAAAGCTATTATATTATCTGGTGAAACACGCTGAATGGCTTTAAAAGCTGAAGGGGATCCATACTGAGTCCAGAGGCAGACTAATGTAACCCAAAAAACGTGTTAAAATTCACACTTCTTGACATGCTCACAATATGGCTTGCTTGAGTGCACAGGCATGACAAGGTATTGATAATGCCTGTTCATATTATTGAAGGTAGTCGTCCATTCATGGGAATTAGATTGTAAGCTCCCCAAATGTCTAATTTTGTAAAGACTGTACATTTGTTATTAATAGTTTAAACAATGGTAGTCAATACAAGGTCTAAAGGAGCCACCTTTTAAGCACAAACCCTGTATTCGGGGAAGAAGGGTGAATAAATCCCTTAACCAAGTCTTCCGTAATTTATTTTTTGAACGTCTGGTTCTTGTGTACAGGCAGCATATAATTAAGCCACTTGGCCCAAAGGCTTGAGGTTGATTATTAAATTGTAACGTACATTGATTCAGAAAGTAATAGAACATCAGCTTGTGTCCCTACCCATGGGAAATTCCATATTGTAAAGGATGCAGTAGCTTCAGGAGCAATAATAATTACAGCATGTCAAAGTGGAAGGCACTGGATGGACGCTCTTTAACCCCTTCCATACCGGTGACGTACCTGGTACTTCCTGGTTGGGTGTCACCCACAGTCCGGGACGTACCAGGTACGTCATCAATGAAGTGCGATCCAGCATCTATGGACGCTGGGATCACGAGGGGCTGCTGCTACTGACTGCTGGGTATCCCCAGCGATCTGTAGCAGCTACTCCCCCCTTGCTGCCTGCCTCGATCACTGGCCCGTGACCCCGACTGCTGTTTTTGGATTTGCCCTCTTGCCTAGGTGTTGCTGGACTTTTGTTTTAGTTCCTGCGCTATGCTCCACATCCCGGCCTGACACTTTGCTATATGGTTCTTGCACTCTATCTCCCCTACCATTCCCATTCTAATCCCAGGCAACTCCTTCTGTACTCCTAATCCACATACACCCCTTCTTCTAACCCATTCTATCTTGCAACTTTGCCACGCAGACCCATCACCACAGATGATCTTTAATTGCTGAGAGTCTGTGGAGTAAACCACATTCACTCACATGCTTTGCACATTACAGATTCATGCTCCATTGGTTTACTTCTGCTCTCCACCTCACCAAACTTACTTTTTCCAGTTATCTCTCCCCTGTCTTTCAACATCTGTTTTCCACTTCATTCCCCAGAAAATTCCCCTTTCTTAAATCTTTGTATAAGACTTTGCTAGCCATTTTACTTAAATGCTATCTTAAGTCCAACTCCTTTTCCAGCATCTACGCTCAACCACTTTAGTAGTGTCACCACTAACAATATTTCCAATGTCCTTTTTCCCCACTCCTATCTAACTAATTGCCCACTTGATCACTTATTTCTCTCCCCTACCGCTCTCTGTTGGTGTGCCTTAGGGCTCAATAGTGGGGCTTCTACTCCTCTCTCTCTACATATCCTGTTTTGAGCAACCAAGCTTTTATTTTGCATCCCAGTACCTTCTTTTTGTGCTGACATCACACTATTATACCTTTCCTCTCTTAATTCTAAATTGCCTCAGTAACTCTCATGAATTGCGTGCTAGATGGCCTCCCACCACCTGAAGCTTGATATCTCCAAGATTGACCATCTGTTTATTCTGCCATCTACTCTATCCACAATTCCTGACATCTCCATTACTGTTGAAATTTCCACAATCTACACTACAGACCAAGTTTGCTACCTTGGAGTTAGACTTGACTCCTCTTTTTCCCCTACACACCTCATTAACGATCGCTCATCAAATTCTATCTTCAATAGGAACTTTGTCTCAAATCTCTCAACTCCTAATAAATTCACTTTTGGCATACCACCTGCAACTGTCTACCAATTTACTTTCCCCTCATCCACCTTTCATTGTTCCAATACATTATTAACACTCCTGCTAATTTTCTTCTCCCATAACTCTTTATTTACTGTCCCACTGTGTCAGCCCCCTCCCCTCCCCCATAGCCTCCAGAAAAAATATAAACTACTGACCCCTACCTATTAAGCCCTTAACACTGCAACCCCTATATCTTTCTTCTTATTTCTTATGCTGCTCTTTCAGAACCATGACTACTTATAACGTCAAACACACTGGGGAAGCCACTGCTAAAAGCTTTGTTTAGGCCTGGCTAATATTTTAATGTGGGTCTTCTAGTGTGTTACAATGAAATCAGTAATGAAGTCTAGTAATAATCCCTATGGAATGAAGTTATAAAAGGAAAAGGGGAGAACATGATGTATAGTGGGAAACTGCAAAAAAATTGCTTTCAAGACCTACATTATTTTTTTCTACAGGAAAGGAACTAAGGAAGGAACTAAGCAGAGAATGCACTGTAAATAACATTGCCGATATTATCCCTGACATTTCTTTTTCAAAAAAATATTACACAGTGAATAAAAATGCTCTCTTGTGCATAACAACATTCAGTTTGCCTTTTGTTGTTCACAGTTCATGATATCACTTAGTGGCTATTGGATGTCAGCAGAGAGCTAACGGAAAATCTCACTGGGTAGATGTATAACCTGTGCTGGAGAGCAATTTTACATACAATCTTAAATAGATTTAAAAGAACATGCTGAATACGTTGCAGTATTTTATAACATTAAGGGTGAACCAAGGGTTAGTATATTTTCGCCACCCCCAAGTACCCCAGAATAAGGAAGTGATAGAGCGGCAGCAGCACTAGGGCACTGGGAAGACACTAGCAACAGACCAATCCAACCATAGTATAGAGCTAAATTAGTAACAAGGTTATAGAGCTGCTGTAGGCAACGGACTAGCCCTGGCAGAAAGACTCATCCAGCCCTCTTCTTATTCACTTTCTTCTGGACCAAAAATACGATGACCCCCAAAATTTGAATATTAATTTAGGGGGGAAAAAAGCCTGCCCATTAGGAAAAAAACTTTGACCAGTAAATATGAATTCACATGTAAACAATTTTTTCATATTTAATAAAAACTATGATTGAGAAAAATGCATCTTTGTTTTTATTTCCTTTTATTTGCCAACCCGCCCCCAGTTATTCACATCTGCCCACAGTTATACACATCCGCCCCAGGCTTACCACTGCCCCAGATATGCCCTTTACCCCCTTATATGCCACTCTGCCCCCAGAAATGCCCTATACCCCTCTATATGCCACTCTGTTTCCCTAATATGCCACTCTACCTCCCAGATATACCTTATACTCCCTATATTCCACTCTGCCCCCCATATGCCACTCTGCACACCAATATTCCTTATACCCCCCTATATGCAACTCTGCTCCCCAAAAATGCTGTATACCCCCTATATGCCACTCTGCCCCCTGATATGCCACTCTGCCACCCACACTTATCAGTGCATCCCGACACTTGTCCCCCGTGCTTCAAGCTCCCGGGTGTCTTGTGGGGGCTGCCGGTGATCATCTGCTTCTGCCCGGGGTTTCTGCTGAGTCTTCTACGATGGCGCACAGCATAGAAGCCCCAACGGAAGTGCCAGCAGCGGAGGTTGCCAGAGAGGAGGATCCAGGTTCCCTGTAGCGCTGCAGGGAATCTGAATCTTAGTCTTATAGTCAGACCTCTATTTCAAGTCCGATTATTGAATATAAGACGATGGGTATTTTTCTCTACTTATTCTCTGAGAATATTCTGTGCTTCACCATAGAATAGTTTACACGCAATTTCGGCCTTTGATCCAACCAAGGCACATTCACAGGATCCCTCCTTAAAGCCTTCGTAGTAACTAAAATTCTACCTTACTTTGCTGCAGGAGATTTTACGACTACTAAGACCATAATGTACACTAGTACTGTTACTTCATGGAGCTGGTAGTATTTCTGACTAGGAGCAAGAAGACTTCGGCCTACTTGGGACTGGTGTACTAAATTTAATCTGCTTTGTTTTTGGCCTAAAGGATCTAGAATGATTCACTCTAACACTCATTTAACCCCTTAAAGTCTGTTTTTGGATTTATTTTTTTCTACCCTTCGGAGCTCATGTATAGCTGTAACTTTCTTCTCTCTTATTTAGTCTAACCACACAAATTATATATTTTTTTCCAGGACAAGAAGGGCTTTTTTTTTAGATGCCATCATTTTAATCTTACCTAATCAACTATAAAAAAACATAAAATATAGACTTTTTCAGACATTTAAAAATCTCATCTACAAAAGCTAATAAAAAACCTTTTAAAAAAATCTAATATTTGTCCTGAGTTTAGAAATACCTATTTGGGATGTCTTTGAAGCTGGTCAGTGCAGTATCTCCCAGTATGTTTGGGGGGGAAATGCCACATTTCAATTTGGAATTTTTATATGTGGTCCTTCTGTCCCCATGTCCTATTTGGGACATCCTTGAAGCTGGCCTAATCAATATACCCAATCAAAACATATATGTTTAAAAACTGGACACCCCAGCAATTTGTTTTTTCACACACATTGTACTTCAGGTATGAATTTACAGCTCCTGGTATATTGTCACTGTCAAGAAACACCCCGATATGTGTTAAGCATGGGTTTGTTGGGTTGTTTGGGGATGAAATGCCACATTTGGGAAATGTGCAATTTGTTTTTTCAAAATCTTCAACAAAATATTGTGGGCCAAATTTACAGAGGAACAGCATGCAACCTCCTGGAGCACCATCTCAAACCCCTAAAAACCAGCCATCTGGCCTAACATCTGCAGGATTAAGGCCCAAAAGGGAAACCTGAGACCGGGCCACTGCTCTTGAGCCAATCAATAAACAGATGAATGCCTAAGGATGCATATCAAACACTTGCATGTAATCTTATTTATTTAATTAAGTTAATCTTTTTACATTATTCATTTTTGTCTTTTATAACTTACAACCCATTCCTATAAACCAGCAATGAACCTGATGCTTCTAAGAGCATGTATAAAAAGGCATGTATTGTGCAGGACACAACTTCACACCATTGAGGGCAAACACGGTGCACTTCAAACACATGCCTATTAGGTCCTTCTTTGAATCATGTATGATTATCTCTACCTTGTTCACATCTACCCTAACATCCCTCAATTGCCCCACTAGAAAACTTGGAAAATTGGAATTTACCATCTCATTAAACCAAAAAAGGCCAATACAAATACCAACCTAAAAAGTATAACCCCAAAAAATAGAAGGTGAATAACATCAAAGCACCACCAACGAAAAAAGGAATATGACGCCTCCCATCGTGCCGGCATGAGTTTTTGGCACCTTTATACACAGTGGAGCGCCATATAGTCTGATCAGTTACGCTTTCTTTGGAAAAGTCAGGATTGATCGAGTGCTTTGAGAGCGATTCTTAGATTGTGTCCTTGAAGCGCATTTTTGGCTTCTCTGAGATTGCTGTCCTTGCTGCAATTTGCAATAAAAAAATCTCTTTGATAGCCACGTGGGGACCAAAGATAGGTGCTCCCCATTCTTTATATTTGTAGTACCTGCCACACAGGTGCCTCATTAATGGTGTCCAGAGAAAGCTTTAAATTACATTACAATCTTAGTGGGTTAATAAGCAAGATAGCTATTTAAAATGTAATAGGATGGCCATATAGTGTGACCAAATCCCCATTATTTATCAGATCAAGGGGGTATGGTCCGCCCAGGTAACCACTCATTTAGGGGGGTCCATGGTGGAGCGGCCATGCAAATATGCAGCCCAACAAAGGTTCCTGCTTCCCCTTGGTGGGAAAAGAGAGTTACCTCACAGTGTGTGCATGTGCCACAGCAGTAAGCTACGGGCAGAATTCTTTTTGTGTACATGTTGGTAATTTCTGCAGCATACCGGAATCTGAATGTGAATGTGTTTTATGCTGTGTTCCCCATTCTGTATATCTTTGGAGCCACCCAAGCGACACCCTAATACCCATAAACTGTCCAGATGGACTGGGAAAAGTCTGAATGTTGTTTGTATGTCAATTTTTGCCATCAGAGCACACCGACCGCTCTTTACCACCCAGCAAATCACACAAGTCTGGGAAAATCCCATCATTCAAAAATATGTGAAAAAAATCTTTCAAGAGCTTTTCTGCACCTACATCCTTATAACGTTGAAGCCATGGACACATCTCTTCCAACTTGGTGTTGCCCCCATTACCTGTGGCATTTTTATCATATGTGAGTTTCATTAAGTTTCCCATTTTCTGGGTTTTATGTACCCACACAAATTACACATCCTTTTTTCAGAACAAATAGGGCTTTCAAACCATAGAAACACGCAAAGAATAATACTTGTGAGTTCTAGTATGTAAAAAACTAAAATCTAGCCACTGTTGAATAATGACCACATTTATGTCCGGCAACATTCTATGATTACAGACATACCCCACATACATTTATGTATACATATAATATACATATAGTATCATATAGTGTAGAAATTATAATAGTCATGGCTTAATGGGTTTGGGGGTAGTGAATAGGGTGTAGATCTAGGGCAATTGGATGTAACATTTTTTTCCAATCATTATATTAGTTTAATTATTTATTAACTTCCAGTGTTGGGTCCTTTCCAATATGTGTTTATGTCAATTTTGTCACAATGACATCACTTAGCTCACTTTATTGTTTATTTTTTATGTTATTATTTTTAGTGAGTTTCTTTAACCCCTTAATGACAAATGACCTTCTGTGCATGTCACCCGAAAACAAAGAGCTTTTGACAATTGACGCGCCTGGACCGCCATGACTTTAAACGGGTGCAGAAAGCGATCTACGTTCTCGAGGCATTCAGCACTAAAGGTCATGTCTGGCCCATCCCCGGGGCGTCAACATCCGCCATACATTATATGGCGGCGGATGCCCGTTTTAAAAGTGTTTAGGAGGCAATCAACGATCACCTCCTAAACTTCAATGGTGTTGCTGAAATGCCTCGACCAGGAGGTATTCAGCGACACCAAAAACTTACCCCAGGACTGACTGTGACCGCTCCGGAGAGCAGTCACAACCGACACTTCAAGTGGATTTTCGCCAACCGCAAGATGGCGACCATCCTGTAAAAAAACAATGAAGTTGAAAACGTTCGTTAGACAGTCTCCAAACCCTCTAGAGAACTCTGGCTCCATTTGCAGGTTGAATACAGGTACTGCATGAGATGAGATTTATAGATGAGTAAAACATTTGTTAAGTTTCTAGTACCGTATTTGCTCGATTATAAGACGATTTTTTTTTCAGAGCAAATGCTCTGAAAAATACCCCTCGTCTTGTAATCAGGGTCGTCTTCTAATCAGACCTCAAATAGAGGTCTGATTAGGAGACTAAGATCCAGATCCCCCGCACCGCTGCAGGGGACCTGGATCCTCCTGTCCCCCCCTACACACACTTACCGGTACCGGTGCTTCCACCTGTATTGCCGGGGCAGCGGGTTGACGTCTACGCGATCCGCGTAGACAGCGTCCGCTGCAGCCGGAAGGAGGTGTGGTTAGCAGCGGGGGTTGTCTCCGTCCGTCGCGTAGACCTTCCCCGACTGTCAGAGATCAGAGTTCCCCGCACCGATGCGGGGAACTCTGATCTCTGACAGCCGGGGAATGTGTGCGCGACGGACGCATACAAACCCCCGCTGCCAACTCCACCTCGTCCGGCTGCAGCGGAAGGAGACGTAAACCCGCTGCCCCGGCTGGAAACACCGGTAAGAGGGGAGAGAGAGGGGGGGTGAGAGTGGAGAGAGAG
>VKOC01018360.1:0-24095 GCA_009364415.1 Spea multiplicata
GTATTTCTCCTTTTAAATAAACTATCTTCCTTTACCTTGTTGATTCCCTTTATTTAAATGTTTCTATCATATCCCCCCCCTGTCATGTCTTTCTTCCAGGCTATATAGGTTAAGATCCTTTAACCTGTCCTGGTAAGGTTTATCCTGTAATCCATAAACCATTTAGTAGCCCTTCTCTGAACTTTCTTCAACATTTCTATATCCTTCTGGAGGTACGGTCTTCAGTACTGTACACAATACTCCAAGTGAGGTCTCACCAGTGATCTGTACTTTTATTTCAGATTTTCTTTTTAAACAATGTATTTTTTTCATTTGCAAAAAAGCTTTATACTTGCAATCCCAAAACAGCATACTTAGAGTTAAGAATGCAATTAATGGGACTCATTAGTTTTGCAGCCAAGGACTAAAGGGCATGCATCCCACTGCAGTGAACTGTAACATACCAACATGGGTTGTTGGAACAGTCATAGCTTTGCTGGAGCAGACTTGAAGACATGTTAGTCAAGGTTGAATTAGTTTTGGCCTTTTCTAATTGTGAGATGGCATCAAATGTGGGATAGGAACTGTTTAAGCAAAGGATGGACTAGCAGTGTTTTGCAAAGCAATAAATAATGCACCCACTGGTACTAAATTAGTTGAGGTCTGGATTCTAGGAATTTTACTTTTTTTTTCATTAAATTGTTTAAAATCTGGTATTTTAATTTTATAAATGAGCTTAACAATATGCTGTTAAAATGAGTATAAGTATCGCTTGCACAAACAGTAAATATGTGCTTGTGATGTCACCTATGCATGAATGCCTTAGACATGACTTAAGAAAATGCAACTAATATGATTTTCTATTACCATGATTTCATGCATTTAGTGTATGATAAGGAACACATATAGCTTGGAGGAAAGAAATGAGAGGGGTGATATGTGGTAGAAACATGTAAATACTTAAAGGGTTTTAACAAAGAACAGGTAGGGATTTTGTTTCCTAGGATATGTGGTAGAAACATTTAAATACTTAAAGGGTTTTTAACAAATTACAGGTACGGATTTTGTTTCCTGTTTCCCTGGTGCATTATAGGTCTTGCATTTTCCAACATGACTGCTTCACTCTATCATCTTGCACTGTCATCATTTTTACCTCATAAAACAGCTGGCAAGTTCCTCTGTTCTGAAAGTTGTTCTATTTTGATGGCAATCTCTTATAAACATGAATTACATCAATGCAACCCTGAGAGGACCTGTGAACAATAAAACTGGGACATTTATACAGTAGGCCTGAAAACCATTCATTTTTCTTTTAAGCCACAGAGTCACATGTGACCAGAGAGTATATGATACCAGATCCGTTTAAGCATTGTATCCCCATACATACAATCCCTATTAGTAATACATATTAATAATGTTGTATTCCTTAGGATCTTTGCCTATTTCCTAAACAAATATGGGGTGTGAGGGCCTGATTATTTGCATCCCCCATCCCACGTCCCTTCCCTTTATCTGTTTTGGAATGTAAGAACAATGTGAATATAAAATGACTTTATTTTAAATGCTACCTACCCCATGTATCTGCAAATGCCTTTTTTGGGGGCACAAAGGCTACACCTCAGTTTCCACACCTTGGCAACTAGCAGGTGCAACCAATAAAAAAAAAATCTTAGGCCCATAGAAACATTACCCCAGAAAATGTATATGTACTCCTAGGCAACAGTGGCACAAAGTGGTTGGAAGATGCATTGCATCGTACATTTATTTTAATAAAATTATGTACTGTATATACACACATATAAGTAGGAACTCACACAAAGTCCCAGCTCGCATTTACAGCTTGCGACTTGAGAGCTCATAAATTCCAGAGTTTTTCAACTCTCATCAATTCAACTGTGCTGCAGTGAAGTTGATGTTAGTCAATTTCACTTTCAGCCAAGTGTTAATGCGAGTGGGCATTGATAGATGAGATCTCCCCTTGCAAATTAATCTCAGCTGCCAACCCACATTCACTCAACATATCATGAATAGGCCCATGAGTGTGTCTTACATGATATTTTTTTACCTGATAGTAAAGTCTGGTTAAATTACATTCAACAAATAAAATACAAGGTTATGCATCTGGAAATTCAAACAATAGAGTAGAGATTCAGAGTAAAGCAGTAAAATATCCACAAGTAGCTACAATGGCTATTTATTGTTAACACACAGTACTCACAAGAGACATTCATTTGTTATCACATAAAAGCTACATATAGTTTGTGTTTTTGTTTGTCAATTAATGTAATTGTTTATAACAGACTTAACTTAAGAGAAAACCTCATGGAATCTGAAATCACTGGTAGGACAGCATTACTAAATTAATTTCCTGTCTCTCTCTCTCTCTCTCTCTCTATATATATATATATATATATATATATATTATATATATATATCTATAATATATTATATAGTAAATTTAATACAATAAAAAGTGAAATAAAATTAGTATGTGGTTATACACAATTATACAATATGCGCAGAGTATTTTGCATTGTCGCGCTCCGTGCATCTTTTTATCACTGACAATTGGAAGGCCAAATTCCTTGTCAACTTCATCTTGCCCCTGTAATGTATTAACTCCCCCCCCTCTGATACTTAAAAGGTTAAATGATTACACGTGTAACTCAACGTTTCTTTCCTTGGCCTTTCAGATTGCTATATTGGTATTCTTCTGTGCTAAAAAGTAAAGTGTATTGTAATAGTCTTTTACAAAGATTGGCTTTATAATCTCTGTGTAAAGAAGATAATGTCATTTCATCTTACTCTGATCTTCTTTCGCTGAGCAATAATCTTTGTTTTACTTGCAGAAGGGTTACTTAGCGCATATGGAAATCTATCATTCATCATGTCTTACATCCTAAATCTTATTGGGGCTGACTGTAGCCATCTGTGCTCATTATAGCACAGAGTAAGTAGTTTCATGACATTAAACCATCTCTCTCTCTTGTGTTCTCTCTCTCTTTAAAAAAATAAATGTATCATGAACTATACGTTTATAGTAACCAAACTGTAGGATTCTCTGGTTAAGCACATTTAATTATGATCTAATTTTAGGTTTCATTATAGTGAAATTATATTTTATGGTGTTTAAGTATATCGTGTAGTTTCTGTCTAACTTAAATCTTTCAAAAAAAGAGTTTGAAATATGTATTGCCTACTTCATGTTATTTTTTGTGTATCACGAAGCTTTGCAATTAATGATTATCCATATGATTAGAGTGCCCAGATTTATGCTTTAAATGTGTTGTTCTACATAATCTTCTGATTTTAACACTTACGTAGCAAAATGTTGCATAGGAGGCATCTTTCGCAGTACTGTTGAATGCCCAAATCATTGCCAGAAATAATTATTTAATCATGTAAGATTATAATTTTTCCAGGGAACACTTGTCATGTGAAACAATATAAGTGAAAGTTTCTGTTTTTATTTGATGAAACCTTCAGAGAATAAAATGATAGATCTGTTAAATTTTATTTAGTTATCATACTAGAGAGTGCAATTAATGTTCAAGTGGAACTGGACCTTTAACCAATGGTCCATAGGGAAACATGGTGAAGGATGTATTCAGTACATTTGTTGCCTTGGATAATGCATTTTTCATATCTACCCACTTAATTGGAGCAATTGGTCACCCTGCACATTGTGTTTGCGAATTATGTTTTCTAGCTTCTTTGTTCTACGTGTTATGTTAAAACATTAAAATGGTAAGTGTTTGAAACATTTAGTTTCCAATGCACCTTAAGGGTTGGATATGTTCCAGGAGCCTCTACCTGAATGATAAAAAATGTCTTAAACACTGTATGAAACACAGCAAGAATTTAGTGTAAAAGTAGTGAATACCATTCACAAAACATCTACTTAAGGCTTAAACATTGTGGATTCTGTCATACTACATGGTCCTAAATAACTGCCACAACGTCAAGTTTGGTGAGTCCTATCTAATTGTTCATGGCTATACAGTAAGGTACAAAATATACAGGAAATATATTTAGCATTTAGTGTTGTCCTAACATCGTATTCCATATTATAAATATATATAAAGCACCTGTTTAAGCAATCAGAAGAGTCATTTGGTTACTTTAGTTGCATTCTATGTGGACTGGCAACAAAATAAATCCTTTCAGCTGAGGCATGTCATAATTATAAATAAAACATTTTGTACAATGACCTTGGATTTAACATAGAATGCTAAAAATGGAAAGAACGCGAACTGAATGGAACTGAAATTGAGAAATGTATTAAAATAATTAGATTTTCATAAAAATAGAATACAATTAGAATTATTACTAAATGACTAAATCAATATTTTTTAATCTGCTATGCAAAAACAAAACAGTCTGCTAATTTATTGTAATTCTGCTTTCAATGCTGTAATATTGTATTTGTGGAGACAGAGAAGAAGAAAAATTGAAATGTAAAAATGTCACTGAACACCGAAAACCAGTTTGTTTAGAAAGGCAGGTTCATGTACATAATTTGGATTTCAGCTTTCTGTTAAATTTAGATTAAAATATATTTTCACTGGTGAAATGGAAGAGCCATCGATATGAACTGTGATATATGAAATAAAGATAATTACCATGTATGCAAGTATTTTGTTACTTGTGTAGGAAGGCATAGATTTGAGCACGGTCCAAGTATAACATTTACTGATTCACTCCAGAAATGAAAACATAAAATGAATCTATCTATTTATTATAAACTCACACAGGCATAGATGCGTTTATTGTACCGTTAGAGTGCCCATTAAGACATATAATTGTACACTTCATTAACAATTATATTGTAAAAAGTAAACCTCAGAGGGCACTTTTTACTATATAAATAAAGAGCAAATAATATAAAAATGATTACTAACACAAGTTTGCAGATTTTTCAAGTATATACATATATATATATATATACACATTTCTGGTTCATTTCTGGATTTTTATTACCACCACATCTTCCATTTTGAGTTATTTCTGTAAGTTTATCCATTTATTTTTTATGGTGAGTATACTTATTTGGGTGTCATTCTTGTGCAGGGTTATTTGTAATGATATCCTGCCTGGATTAATGCAACCACCTACTAACTGATCTCCCCTTCTCCTGCCTTTCACCACTCCAATCTGTCCTCAACACTTCAGCTAGATTAATCTTTTTCTGTCCCCGTTCCTCATCTGCTGCTCCTCTTTGCCAATCACTCCGCTTGCTCGCCATACCCTTCAGAGTCAAATTCAGACCCCTGACCTAGAGTCCTTATAACACTACCTTCCTATCCAAATACACTCCTAACCACCCTCTTTGTTCCTCTTATGACCTTCAACTCTCTTCTATCATCATTATCTCCTCCCCACTCCTGCGTCTAGGATTTCACTCTCGCTGTACCCCTTCTCTGGAATTCCCTTCCCCATTCTGTCAAATGTTCTCCTTCATATGCAAATTTAAAAAGCACTCTGAAAACCACCTCTTTCCTCATAACACTTTCAGCCAGCATCCTGTCTAAGCCATCTGAACAACCAAAAACCTCGATGTGAGAGTTTGGGATGAGGAACCCAGTATGCAGGAGACCCCACAGTCAAAAAGAGCTGGCAGGGGCAGACTCACTAAATGCAGCGATGTCCAGGAATTAAGCCAAATCAGGGTCACACAAACAAACACAGTCCAGTAAACGAAAGCCAGGGTCAGGGTCTGAGAGATTAGCGTAGTCCGAATATCAATAGCCGACAGGGTCTGAGAGATCAGCATAGTCTGAATATCAATAGCCAGGGGTCAGCAATGGGAATCAATCAATAAATCAATAGGGATGCGCAGGAAAGCTCTCAATAGTCACAATAACTGCTGCCAGAGGACGCCCTGCTTCCGTGTTCAGCATAATCGGTGCGTGTTCCACGCCATCTCCGCTGCGGACTTGTTAAAGGTTGGGGCGCGCGCGGGAGCAGCAGCAGTGTGAATAACTTTGTCTTGGCTGCAGACCCTGACAAATTGTAAGCTTGCATAAGCAGGACCCTCTTCTTTTTTTCATTCCAGTTTGTTGACGTTTGTAAAGCTTTATGAAATCTGCTGGCTCATTATATAAGTAACTGTAATGAAATGCAATGATACCAGAAACCAGTTTCTTGCTTGGCGTAACTGATGCATTTAAACTGTGGAGGTCTGTGCTACCTAAGATATGATGCTTAATTCTTGCATTCTGCATGAAGAAAAACACCCTTGCAGTTATGTATCTTGGCCTAGGCTTAGGTTGGCAGGTCTTGGGGGGTGCAGCAGGGAACGATCTGCCTCTCGGGTAATCAGGCCCTCAGTGTCCTAGTTCTCATATTGTGAAACATGTATCTCTCTATGTAAAATCTCAATTTGCATACCTCCAATACTTCAAGTGGCCAAAGGGACACTTTAGTTTTATAGGCATGGGCATACCTCTCAACTTTCTAAATGAGCTGACCCTGAGATGACTGAAATATAAACCCTAATAGCCCATTGGATTATACGTTGTGAGTCTCGAAATGTGTTCACCAATAGTTCAACTAGTGGTCCTCATGGAAACTTTCACTAATCATTTTAAGATTACACATATCTGAGTCACTTGTATTTAAGCAGGGATATTAACTAGGGTTACATACTAGTAGCAAAAGTACCAATTTAGAGTCTTATTTATGATCACAGAAGTGCAGCTAAGAAGGAGTCAAACACTCCAAACGGTGTGACCCTGAGATTCACCCCCCTCACCCTTAGATTGGGGTAAAAACCCTGAGATTCAGGGTCAAACCCTGAGAGTTTCCAGGTATGTACATGGGATGTAGGGACAGGGAATTCCAGAGTCAGGGACTGTGCCTCTCCAAATTTCTTTTCTGGAATTTTAACCTTCTCACCCTAGTTAGTGATAGCCAATGCCTTGTTCCTTGTCTAAAGTTAGTTATGTTTAATTAAATGTTTGTTATGTGTTAGGCACTTACATGTACTCATAAATAAGGTGCATTTTAGTGAATATGCCAAATGTTTTGCGAGTGTTAGCATGCGAGGGTGTGTGACCAGAGTCAAGTTAACTTCTTGGTGACAGACCCAGCTGCGATGCTCAAAAAGACTATAATCATGATCATTATTACAAATAGTTTAAAGTGCATCGAAGAAAAAAGTTAAAAATTATGTACATTGAAATTTGTAATTTTGCCATTCAAACTACATAATAATATATTAGGTTGATTAAAAACAAGAAAAATCTAAAACAAAACATGATGCACTCATATACTTTCTGAATTGACAGCTGGCCTTTCACTTGCTTAATTTAGATCTTTTTCAGCAAGGCAACTTGCTCATTAGACCAAGGAACCTGCCAAAAGCAGTCAGCCATGCTAAGGGAACAAAAGACATTGTGGTTTACTGTTTTGTACTTGGCATCTGTCAGTATAATGTATTTCACAAAAAAGTGTGTTTATTTTTAATACTTCTACTAGTTCAGAGAAATGTAAAGGTATATGCAACAACAAGAGTGTAGCTTAGAGTAATCTGAACACTTATAAAATTAATTCTAAAAAATAACACCATAAACCATTATAACTATAAAGCATTAGTGTCTTGTTAATATGTATCAGTAAATATGTACAGTATGTATTCGTGTTATTTACATTATGATATAGTTGATATACTGTTCTAAAAAGTTACTTTAGTAGGAAACACGTGTGTGGCAAATTGTCTATTTATGCAGTATTTTTCCAAAACAAATGTAATGTATAACTGTTACATTAAAAAAATGAGAAATATGTTAGTAAGTAATATATTGGTTAACTATAGTTTTCAAAATCCATTTTCGTCAGATTAAACATAAAGAGGTTTATCTATACTATTAAGCTCTAGGAAGCAGTTTTGTACTTTCAAGAATGAGACTTGTGTTAGTGTGTGAACCTTTCCAATATAAGGAATGTACCAAACAACTCCATCATATCTATCATCTTTTATATACGCATAGGGTTTGTAAACAATACCCCTCAGATTTATAAAGATGTCATGAACCGCTTTATTCTCTGTTCAGTCTATTTGCTGCATTCTGGGCAGCTGCCCCTTTTATCTCTTTTATGATAGCCTATGTTAACGTGAGACATTAGTCAGAAATGCTGGAAATAACTATACCAAATGTATCGGTTTGTCTTAGTCTGTCAATTCTTGTCTTGTCATATCCCTTGAATTTATGTATTGTATTAAGCTCTGCGTAAACTGTTGGAGCGATATAAAAGATAATAATAATAATAATAATAACATAGAAGAGGAAATGCACAAGATACAAATGAAGTTTCAATGGTTTGGTAGGCTAAACGGATCATAATTGTATGCATATTTTTCTGTTTTGTTTAATAAAGGAGACACATTTTAGCAATCCTTCATATAAAAACATACATACAAACTAAAATCTACTTGTGCAAGGCAATGGAGGGCCTCTCTGGCTTTGCACTAAAAAGTTGTTACATATGTATTCTTCAAGAAACAATGTTGTATTGCATTATAATGATAATGATATTCATTATGTATTCCATTTACATCCACTCATGCATACCATTTTTAGAGTTAAATTATATATACAAATGAATTCAATTGAATTTTGTAATTTAAGATACACTCATATGTGCTGATGGTAACCCGATGTTCTTTTAACTGTGAATGCTGTGAATAAATAACATAAATAAGGTTAGCATTTAAGAAAAGCATTTTACACAGAGTTGCTATCTTACCTGAATTCACTTGGGGTATCTAGGTGAAGCTATGCTTCCCAGGGACTCCAGGAGAATGTTCTTAATCACCTTTTGGTCACACCCACTCACGCCCAATCCCCACTCACTTCCTAGCCTAGACAGGGTTATCCCTGCCTCTTATTAGGCCGTCTTAATTATGTAATCTAAACGCCACTATACTTTACTACACCAATATCTCTCATTTAAGGAGTTCAAATCCAGGCCAAATTATGGTTCTTGGGGCTCTGGAGCAGTTAGATAAAAAGGGCCCTTCTTGTGCCCTCTTATACAGTACTTACCACAAGCATGGCTTGCCTCCCTGATGTCCTTTATAGCCAGTCCTTCATGCTCCCTGACTGTGCACTGGCAAATGACTTCTTTTCTGAGCATTCAGCACAGTGATTGAGCTACATGCCACATCCTATAAGTGTTGTGTCCTGTAGAATGCTGCGTGCTGGACCCCTGACAATTGTTCAGTGTCCGCCACCATTAATCTGGCCCTGATCAAATGATTTGTGCGTATAAACGTGTATCACAGTGTTCCCATACAACATACCGCATGGTAAGGGTTGCCAGACTGTCCATAAAAACTACATAATATATGCACTTAATTGTATTTGGCAGCAAAAACTGTAGCTTACTTTAAAATGAATGACATCTATAGTATACCACATTTAAATATTTAAATAGTAGTAAATTATCCTTTTTTAATACATAAATAGTATTTGTTTTCTATTTTTCAATACATTTTCTGAAATCCTCAATTCATATACTGCCAATATATTGATATGTTTTTTCATTGCTATAGAAATGGTGCTTTGTGACTTAATGTATTTACACAGTTAAAAGGAAACTTTTATGTACCAAAACTGAGCATACTCACAAGGCAGTAAACACTGTTTTGAAATAGTTACTTCAAAAACCAAAGGCTTGCTTTTTAATCCAGATTAGTCTGGAAATCTGTGTAGTGGAATCTTACTTCAGATATAATTTGCTTATTTTTCTTATCAACCTCTGTCTCATATTTATTCACATAAGAAGATGTCTATAGTTAGTGACTGTTTACTATGAATACAATGCATTATTTCTCTCTCTCTCTCTTTCTCTCTCTCCCTCTCTTTATGTACACTGATCAGCCTTAACATTATGACCACCTGCCTAAAATTGTGTAGTTCCCCATTTTGCCACCAAAACAGTCCTGACCCTTTGAGGCATGGACTCCACTAGACCTCTGAAGATGTGCTGTGGTATCTGGACCCAAGACGTTAGCCGCAGATCCTTTAAGTACTGTAAATTGCAAGGTGGGGCCCCCAAGGATCGGATTTGTTTGTCCAGCACATCCCACAGATCCTCAATTGGATTGAGATCAGGGCAATTTGGAGGCCAAGTCAAGACATTGAACTTGTTGTTGTGTTCCTTAAACCTTTCCCGAACCATTTTTGCTTTGTGATAGGGTATATCAGGGTATATAAAGGCCGACTACAATCTCCATTTCAGTTCATCCCAAAGGTCTTCAATGAGGTTGTCTGGAGTCCGGGCTCCGTGCAGGCCAGTCAAGTCCTTCCACACGTGTTAAAGCTGCAAGGGGAGGCAACTACATATAACTGTGTATGTATTTAGAATGGGGTGCCATAAAAGTCCCTGTTGGTGTAATGGACAGGTGTCCCAATACTTTTGTCCATATAGTGTATATAAATACACAGTACATTTTAGATATTTAGAGTAAACAGGAAAAACAGGTAAAAATTACTCCATGTGTGTATGGAGTTATGACATCACATGCATACAATGCCATGATGTCACTCACAAAGTCCCCAAGATGGAGATGTGATCCAGCAGGAGAAGAAGATGAGATGTCAGCAGACCATGGTAGACATTCTCAAGAGTGCACATAGAGTGCATATATATATATATATATATATATATATTTCAATTATTAGCGTGAAAGTAAATGAACATTACAAAATACTGTATGTAATCAACATACATAACAGTATGCAATATATATATATAAATATATACATATATATTATATATGTATATAAGCACAATATATGGTGACAGTAAAATAAACAATGAGTAATTGAGTGAGGGCAGTGGGGTGATTGTTGATGAAGGTAAAACAGCATTTGTTTTCCATAATAAATTGCAAAATAGTTACAAATCAAAAACAGTATTAAATTACTTGGTTATGGATGCAGCAGTGACCTTGAAATGTAGCCTCTAGGAAAAGTATAGGCACGAAAGAGAATATTTTACCAAGCTGATATAAAATGGAGACAAATTTATCATTTACTGTGTTAGTACTGGTGCTTTTGAACAATGTGTAGGCAAAAATGTCACTATTTGATGCCACATTTTCATACTTAAAGTAAACTAATATATTATGCACGGAAGGTACCTCTTACCTTTAGACGTTAATGTAATGGTAAATGTAGTGCTACAGTGATCATAAAAGTCATGAAAATGTAACACATCTACCATGTAATATACTTTATGCCAGTTAACTGCTGTACTCTGAGACCCCCATCTCAATGGGAATGCTTTCCTGACACTGATTGATTCTTGTTGTAATCATCAGAACAGAGGAGGTGTACAGCTGCAGAACTGCAGCTTCTACATCAGGTAAGTACTTTTTAAAAAATATTCAACGAATCCATATTAAAGTACTCATAAAGTACTGTATTATGCATTCTTTTTTGTGAAGATTTCTGGGGCATTATACAGTCCCTTTAAAGGGTAAATGCAGTACCCAGGACATACAACTCACTCCAAGCAACTTTGCCTGTTGAGGGAGGGGAAAAACGAAATAACCTGTTCTAAGCAGCTTGGCCTGTGCAGGGAGTGGGGTTGGGGGACAAAACAAAATGAAACTTGGCGCTTGGTCTGCAGAGGAAAAGAAAAAGGAGGATAGCGGGATGGAGGTACAGGACAGTCAGGCAGCTAGCTGGGTTACAGTTAGAAGGCGGGGTAGGGGGGAAAAGCGCCAGGGAGGCTAGTCCTGATCTAGCACACCCCAACAAGTTTGCCCGGTTGGCAGATGAGGGGGATGTTAGTTCAGAGTTAGCAATACTGCAGCAAGTCACTGCCTCTGACCTCCAGAGCGGTGTCTGCTCCAGTAAGGAGGGAAGGACGAGCACAGGGCAGGCCAGACAGGTGCTGGTAGTAGGGGACTCTATTATTAGGGGGACAGACAGGGCAATCTGTCACAAAGACCGGGATCGCCGAACAGTGTGTTGTCTGCCTGGCGCTCGAGTTCGGCACATCGCGGATCGGGTTGACAGATTACTGGGAGGTGCTGGAGAAGACCCAGCTGTCATGGTGCACATTGGCACCAATGACAAAGTAAGAGGTAGGCGGAGTGTCCTTAAAAATGATTTCAGGGACTTAGGTAGCAAGCTCAAGGCAAGGACCTCCAAGGTAGTATTTTCTGAAATATTACCTGTACCACGTGCCACACCAGAGAGGCAGCGGGAGATTAGGGAGCTAAACAAGTGGCTCAGAAGCTGGTGTAGGAAGGAGGGGTTTGGGTTCATGGAGAACTGGGCCGACTTCTCTGTCGGATACAGGCTCTACGGTAGGGACGGGCTGCACCTCAATGGGGAGGGTGCAGCTGTACTCGGGGAGAAGATGGCCAGAAGGGTGGAGGAGTGTTTAAACTAGGGAAAGGGGGGGAGGGAAACTACAATATAGAAGGGGAAGATAGTATAGATAGAGAGCTGGGGCATATAAATGTACCTGGGGGTGGAGCGGAGGGAGGGGTTAGAATAGTTAATAGGGATAGGCTTGATAGGAGAAAAAACCATACACCTCTAAATTGTATGCTTACTAATGCCAGAAGTCTGACCAATAAAACTGGCGAACTGGAGTTAATAATGTCTGCAGAAAATTATGACATAGTGGGTATAACAGAGACATGGTTGGATGATAGCTATGACTGGGCGGTTAACATACAGGGTTATAGTCTATTCAGGAAGGATCGAAAAAAACGAAAAGGGGAGGAGTTTGCCTTTATGTAAAGTCCAGCCTAAAGGCCACACTGCGGGAGAATATATGTGAGGGAAATGATGATGTGGAGTCATTATGGGTAGAAATATATGGAAAGAAAAATAATAAAATACTGATCGGGGTTTGCTATAAGCCACCCAATATAATTGAAGCAGCAGAAGATCAATTATTAAAGCAAATAAACAAGGCAGCAAATCACAATGAGGTGGTTATTATGGGGGACTTTAACTATCCCGACATAAACTGGGAAACCGAGACCTGTGAATCTCATAAAGGAAACCGCTTTCTGACTATAAGTAAAGATAATTATCTGTCCCAAATGGTACAGGACCCAACCAGAGGGGGCGCTCTACTGGACTTAATATTAACCAACAGACCTGACAGAGTAACTAATGTGCAGGTCAGAGGGCACCTAGGAAATAGTGATCACAATATAATACATTATAACTTGTCGTTCAATAAGGGAACTCTTAGAGGAGCCACAAGAACTATGAACTTTAGGAAGGCAAAGTTTGATCAACTAAGAGAAGCCCTTAACACTGTAAATTGGGAAAATGTCCTCAAAAACAAAAGCACAGATACTAAATGGGAGATTTTTCAAAATATCTTAAATTCTCACTGTGAAAAGTACATACCGTATGGGAATAAAAGTGTCAGGAGCAAGAGAAAACCAATGTGGATAAATAAAAATGTAAAGGTGGCAATAAATGGCAAAAAAAGGCATTTAAGCTACTAAAACAGGAAGGTAGTGAGGAAGCACTAAGAAGCTATCGGGAAAAAATAAAATATGTAAAAATCAGATAAAAGCAGCAAAAGTGGCGACAGAAAGACTCATTGCCAAAGAGAGTAAAACAAACCCCAAAATGTTCTTTAACTATATAAATAGTAAAAAGGTTAAAAATGAAAGCGTCGGCCCCTTAAAAAGTAATGAGGGAGACGTTATAGACGGGGATCAGGAAAAAGCGAATCTATTAAATATATTCTTCTCTGCTGTATTCACAGAGGAAAATGAAATGCCAGGTAATATACAGCAGGATGAGATAAATGCCCCAGTACATGTCGCCTGTCTAACCCAGGAAGAAGTGCAGTGCCGCCTAAAAAAAATCAAAATAGACAAATCACCAGGTCCAGATGGCATTCACCCCCGCGTTCTAAGGGAGTTAAGTAATGTAATAGACAGACCCCTATTTCTAATATTCAAGGACTCTATAGTGACCAGGTCTGTTCCCCAGGACTGGCGCATTGCAAATGTTGTGCCAATATTCAAAAAGGGGACAAAAAGTGACCCGGGGAATTATAGGCCTGTTAGTTTAACTTCTGTTGTATGTAAACTGTTTGAGGGTTTCCTAAGAGATGCTATTTTGGAGTATCTCAATGAAAATAAATGTATGACTCCATATCAGCATGGGTTTACAAGGGATCGGTCCTGTCAAACTAACCTGATCAGCTTTTATGAGGAGGTGAACTCAAGACTGGATCGGGGAGAATCGCTGGATGTCGTATATCTTGATTTTTCCAAAGCATTCGATACGGTGCCACATAAAAGGCTGGTACATAAAATGAGAATGCTTGGGCTGGGGGAGAATGTGTGTATGTGGGTAAGTAACTGGCTCAGTGATAGGAAACAGAGGGGGGTTATTAATGGTACATACTCTGAGTGGGTGACTGTTACTAGTGGGGTACCACAGGGGTCAGTTTTGGGTCCTATTCTTTTTAATATATTTATTAATGACCTTGTAGAGGGATTGTATAGTAAAGTATCAATCTTTGCAGACGATACTAAGCTCTGTAGCGTGGTTAACACAATAGAGGACAGTGCACGATTACAAATGGATCTGCATAGGTTGGAGGCTTGGGCTGGGATGTGGCAGATGAGGTTCAACACGGATAAATGTAAGGTTATGCACATGGGGAAGAAAAATCCAGGCTGGGAATATGTATTAAATGGGAAAACACTGGGGACGACTGACATGGAAAACGACTTAGGAGTCTTGGTTAACAGTAAATTTACCTGTAGCGACCAGTGTCGGGCAGCTGCTGCTAAGGCAAATAAAATCATGGGGTGCATCAAAAGGGGCATAGATGCCCATGACAAGGAAATAATTCTACCATTGTACAAGTCACTAGTCAGACCACACATGGAATACTGTGTACAGTACTGGGCACCAGTGTACAAGAAAGATATAGTGGAACTGGAGAGGGTTCAAAGACGGGCAACCAGAGTAATAAGGGGAATGGAAGGACTGCAGTACACAGAAAGATTATCAGAATTAGGGTTATTTAGTTTGGAGAAAAGACGGCTTAGGGGGGACTTAATAACTATGTATAAATATATAAGGGGGCAGTACAGAGATCACTCCCAGGACCTATTTATACCCAGGACTGTATCTATAACAAGGGGACATCCTCTACGGCTGGAGGAAAGAAGGTTTCTACACCAGCAGAGACGGGGGTTCTTTACAGTAAGAGCGGTGAGACTATGGAACTCTCTGCCAGAGGAAGTGGTAATGGTAAACTCAATAAAAGAGTTTAAAAGGAGCCTGGACGTGTTTCTTGAAAGCAATAATATTACAAGTTATGGATAGTAGATTAATAGGGACAGAACGTTGATCCAGGGATTTATTCTGATTGCCATATTTGGAGTCGGGAAGGAATTTTCCCCCTGGTATGGGGCAATTGGCATCTGCTTCATAAGGGTTTTTTTCCTTCCTCTGGATCAACACGGTAGGGACACAATATGTATATAGGTTGAACTTGATGGACTTTGGTCTTTTTTTCAACCTTATGAACTATAGTAACTATGTTACTATGTAAGAAGAAAGAAAGGAAGTAGGAAAGAAAAAAAAGATAGAGACAACCGCTCTGATCAACTTGGCTTGGGAGGAACAGGGATTTGAGTCCCCCTTGCAAAGGGCAAGGTACACCTCGGAGAAACTTGGCCTGGGGAGACTAATGGCTTTGGTGTAGGGATTTAAAGGTCCGTAAGAGCGACTCTATTGGTCATCTGGCATCAAACAATAAAGAGCAGTTACTCTTTCCCAATCATGCTTTAGGTTTTTTTTATTGTTATTTTACTTCTCAGGCTTAATGGTTTGGGGGTAGTGAGGTTTTTCTTTGTAATTTTTTATTTCAAATTTGTAATGTTAACTTTAGGACCCATTCATTCTGCACTTGCAAACAACTCGCATTTTATTAAATATGCAAAGGCATATATCATCATTCAAATCGGGTAAATGAAGTTAAACCTTACCTATGTTTTGCATTAAAACCAAAATGTAACCATGGCATTCTTAGATTGGATAGACTAGAGAAGGCAGTTTTTTTCCATCATCAATTTATTAATTATACTAAAAGTTATGATTTATATTCCATTAACCCCTTAAGGACAATGGGCGGCCCCTAAACCCATTGAAAACAATGTATTTTGAGACCGTACATGTACGGGCTTTGTAATTAAGGGGTTAAGCAATTGTATAATATTTTGCACGTACTCTATTTGATGTTACATGCCAAATAAGAATTATAGTGTATACATAGAAACATAGGATTTGACAGAATATACACAGTTCACATCTGTTGACATGTTTGCCATCTGCTCTGTTTCCGTTTATTAACTCTGTTAAAAGTATCTTAATAAACTCCTTTGCAAATTAGATAAAGTGTGAAGTATCTTTTGAGTATAAACAATAATTGTTAATTATACATGTTTTCTATTTAACTTTGTAACATAGTAGGTAGAGTGCCATGTCGCTACAGTTTATTTGTTCAGGATGTTTTTACTGTAAGACTTGTAAGAGAATTAAAGCAAAATTAGTCTTACTATTTAATCAAAAGGCACACAAAGTATTTTTGATGAAAAAGTGAATGAGTGAAGTTAAACGTTTCATCCCAATATCCCAGTACGAGTGTGACAACACCAAGCATTATTTGAGCTTAAGGTGCTTTAAAGGTTTTGTTTTACCCAAACAAAAGATGATTTATACCCTGATGCCTTTGACAGTTTAATAACACAAAAACAATGCACAAATTTGTTGTGTTTTCAGTTTATATGACAACAATCTATCCGTGTCTGCTTTTGTGTCACAAGTCTTCCCTTTCAAAAAATATAAATGAGGCAAAAAAGTACATGATTTGAGAAATACTTACTGGTTTCTATGAATGAATGCTGTTAGCTGTCTTGGTACTTTGGAAAGGTTGTTAAGGATGACTGCCTTGAACAAAGCCACGGAAATCAACTATGCCGTACAATTACAGATGTGTCTGCAGTTTATCCAGCGAACCTTGAGTTGTAGTCTGTTTGAACATTCCAAAACTCTGATCTAACAGACTATAATGGACTATATGTGGTAAGAATACATGAATGTTAGTCACTAGTGCATAATGCATAGTAAATATATTGAGATTTATTAAAATCATCTGGAGGGACTGGTGAGCCTAACATCCATAGTGGGAAAGCTATTTGGAGGAATAATAACAAACGCTTGTTCTATGCAACATTACAATTAGTAGGATTAAACATGGGGTTATGCTTAATTGGTTATGCTAATGTGGACCAAAAAAATGCGGTAAATTGGTGCTATATAAATTAATTTGCAATGGATTGGGAGATATTATTATATATGCATAAATAATTAGTTGAAAGTCAGAATACAATGGGTTGATATTAACACTTATGTTCTTGCACATGGCATTGAAACCAATATCTTTGCTCATGACAAAAAATGATGTAAGTTAATTGAATCAGAAATGGACGCCATCTTAAATTTCAGATGTGTGTCAACATAGAAAATATGAAATGATACATTTGGGGAAGAAAAACTCACAAATGGTCTGGTGTTGAGGGGGGACTCCAGTATGCAGATGAGTACAGTAGTAGGCATTGAGCACAGAGTACTTGTTGATAACAGAACAAGTTGGTGTTAAAATAGGAATAGTAGTGCATGTGACAATAATGTAATATTGCTTCTTTATATATTACTGGTAAGACCATACCTTGATGATGCAGTTCTATGATGGCACCATATCATAAAAATACATCATAGAATTGGAAAGGGTTCAGAGACAGGCAACTAAAGTAATTAAAGTAAATGAAGATTTCCGTTACGACGACTTTCCAAATTAGGCATGTGGGGAAGTGATGCCTACACTGGGATCTAATTATCATATACAACTATATTCAAGGATAGTACAAACATGCCTAGAGATTCTTTCACTTATAAAACTTTATAGACAACATGGGGCATCTACTACGATTAGAGGAAATCAGATTCCTTGTTAATTAAATGTATTTTTACAGTAATGTTATTGAAGATGTGAAATGTTCTGCCAGGACAAATGATTTTGGCAGATTCCATTAATACACATTTGGGTTTTGTTTTTTTTTTGCCTTCTTGTGATCCAGATATAGTTAGAAATCCTTAACTTGATGGAATTTATATTTATTTTCAACATAAGTAACCATGTAAATATTTATAATTGTGATTAAGAATAAATTATATGATTTGCATGTTGACTGTATATGTGGAATTTAAACCTTATGCGTGGAGGGCATTATTATAAAAATGAACACCATCTAAACTAGATAAGAATGGTGTATGTATGATGGGAGAATGTTGACCAGTGGGGAAATGATGTTGTAGTGGACTTTGGGGTGAAAGGACAAGTAGCTGTTATGTAGGCATCATATATTCAATTGTTGATGACTCCAACATGAAAAGAAGTATTTATTTAATGATTTGCCAAATCCAATCAATAAACTGTTATGTTGGTTTATTGGATGAGTATGTATAACTTCTTTCTTCCATTCACACTTCTGTGAAAATATGAAACGCATATCAATGTATGGATTTTGTTTCTGTCCAAATTGTTATATGACGCATTCCTTGTTATTGAAAATATTACCCACTGTATGGCACTGCAGAGTATGATGTTGCTATACGAATCAATAAATAACAATAATTCTTCATAATTAGAGAGGCTTATTCTGGCCAAGGTGGTCTAGGCCTAGGTTATGAGTTATCAAGGGGAAGAAGCCCCTCTATGACAAGACCAGGGGACGACCGGTCCACTGGGCCATCAAGCTTTGCAGCGCACCACTGCTCAATGGGCTGATTCCAATAGAGATCTCTTTGCCAAGATATAGACTAGAACTGCCTCTATAGTGTGCTGTACCAAGCTCAGTACATCCGTCAGGTGCCATATCCCAGTGCCTAGCAGTAAGTACACTGGCTGTGGAGAGGTCCAACGGGGAAACTCTCCTGGGTCAGACCTGGTAAATACATCACTGATTCTGGCCTTTGTAAGGCAGATTTATTATCAGCTTTGGCTGGGACTTCAGCTCATTTAAACTTTATATTTAGCATTGAGTAAGATTCTTAGGGCCATGTTTCAATTGCTGGGTACTGCTGCTGTTTTGTAGGGACTTGTTAACTTAAACAAAAAGGTGTATGTTGGGGTAATTTGTTGGAGGTTAATTATCTATTTATCTCTTGTATTACTTGTCTTTCTATATTCTGATACATTCTTGCAACTGGTACATTTATTAATTCTTGGTACGAACACAAACTGATACCGTTCTAGCATAAATGCACTATTTTTTTCAGATATTGCAGATATAAACATAATATCCAAAGCAAGGAACTGCAGAAACTCATTGCTCGTGTATTTCTGCAAGGTCTCTAGTAAAACGGATTGTAGACTAATCCAAACATTACTTAGATAATCCTATTTGATATGCTTACATCAGGATTTTTATAGTGAGCCAAGAGATAAACCAATATTAACCCCGCGGAAAGATTTTATGTCATTCTTAGTTCATTGTCCATCTCATCCTAACACTGCATAACCAAAACCTAGTAAAAAAAATAGACTGCATTTACTGACATCTTACAATGATTTATGGTGCCTTGTCTAGAAGTTAGGTTATCGCGGAGAAGAAGCAGACACAGGTACACTTATTTGTAGTTTGTTGTCTATAAGTTATATTTAGAGGCACTGTTGTCAGAACTTGAAGTTATTACTGTAAATGCTTTATTAATACGATGGATTTCCATCTGGGACTTCAAATTGCAAATAAAAGGCTTGATATTTGATGCTAAAGCAATAGAAATTCCATTTGTCAAGAAAGTGAAATGTTTTTAAGAGTTTTATAGGACTGGAGTTGACATAAGTCAAGAAATTTAAAAGCTATAGCGAGATCGCTAAGATAACATGGAAATTGTTGTGAAAGGTGTAAGATTAACCATTGCAATATAATCTGTTTTGAAAATAATTTTCATGTGCTCAAGGTCAAAAGTATGTGAGAAGAAATATTTTGCATATTTAGTTTCTTGATTTAAAAAAACAAACATTTGATTAAAAGTTAATTAAATGATATGCATATCTAATTTAAAATGACCTACCATACCTCTCATGTGCTCAGCTAATTAAGTCTATATATAAATTGCAGATAAATATGCTTCATATTCATACACTCCTTATTTATCCTTTTTCTTAATATTTGCTATATAATCTGTTTATAAAATCTGAGGAATCAGCTTTTACTAGATTTTTACCAGTTAATCTCATATCTGGTAATACATATGACGGTCATTCTTATTCTAAATGTGGTCTCAATTATATAAGTAGCCATTAACCTCTTAAGGACTGAAGCTGTTTCAACGTTTCTGCGGTATTTGTGTTTAACTGTAATTTTCCCATTTAGTGTACCCATACAAATTATATATTGTTTTTTGTTCAGGAAAAAGAAGAGCTTTATTTAGATACCATTATGATATCATCTTATTTACTATAAAAATCATAAACGGTGATGACAAATTAAAAAACACACCTCTTTTTGTTTTCTATTTGAAAAATATTTTACTCATCACATGCTAATAAAAAAACCCGCTAAATAGATTCTAATATTTGTCCTTAGTTTATAAATATCCAATGTTCTTTTTCTTAATGCTAAATGTCACAGTATAGAGGGATATTAGCAACACCAACTGCATTTAAGAGGTGATCGTTCATCTCTTCCTAAGGTCTTTTTAAGCAGCCAGTCGCCAAATTGAACATGGCGAATGTCACCGCCCAGGGCCGGCCGTACAATGGAAGCATTTTTTTTTTGAAGCGGAAGAGAGAGAGAGGGGCGCCGAGTGTTTGCGCACCCGCACGCACCCCTCTCTCTCTCCTCTGCTGGCGAGTCTCCCTCCCTGTTCGGTCCTGGTGCCGGCTTGTAATTCTGAGCGCCGGAAGTGGCGTCAATTTCCGGCGCTCAGCATTACAAGCAGGCACCGTGGCAGAGCAGGGAGACTCGCCGCAGGACTCTTTAAAGGTAAGTACCGGGGGGGCGTCGGTGAAGCTTAAAATGCCGCAACCTCGGCATGTCTACCAAATGTATTTGTATGTAGAAAATGCAATGCTATAAAGCAGTCCCCATATTAAGCAATAATAAAATCCACCATATACAAGGATGCTTGTCAGGAAGAGATTGAGGGGGGCACTCATGGACAGGCTTTATCGGACCATTAATAAAATCCTTAACATTTAAAATCCATTAATTAAAATTAGTTTACAAAATATAATGACATTACCAAGAAATTCCTTTATTTTTTGTATGTACCTTTAAATAAATGCAGCAACACACAAGTGGCATTGGAACAATCTAACATGAAAATAATGTTATTAGGATATTGCCAGAGGTTTTCCACTGCTCAGTGCAAGTTTTATTTTATTTTTATTCCTTTTTTCACAATGCCTTCAAGATACAAAATCAATATAATTGGAAGTTTAAGTAGAATTCTCTCTGCAGTTGCTGAACATAAATATGTAGATTTGGGTGAAAAAGAATACACAGATGGCTTTTGCAGTGCACTAGAAACACTAAAAATGTCATTAGTTTTTTTAGAGCTTAAAATCAAATCAACTTTTGAAATTTAGCATATAATAATAAGTCATCCATGTTTCTTTGTTTGAAAATAACAAAAGTCTTAAAGGAGGGAGAGGTTCTTTTATAGACTTAATGTTTTATAGAATCATCATATTATATATTACACATATCACCTTTACCTACTCTAATGATGTTTTGCAAGTCAAAAGTTAGGACATTTTTTTTTACATTATTTCATGTAATACTTTTTTTTAAAATACAATGCAATTCTTTAACACACTTTCTTTCACAACTACCAGCCTTCGCCCTCAATTTCTCATTTACTTTAGTTAATATGCTGGATTTATCAGCATCTTTACCAATATGGTTTCAGTATCCCTTTCATTTCTCTTCAGTAATATACCGTTGCTTGTGTGTACATACAATTGAATGTGACTGTCAATTTTGTCAGTTACATGACATGGTAAGGTTGTATGCTTCTGTTCATGGCGGCAAATTGTTTTGTGGCACATTTGATGTGCTTTGAAGAGATTGAAGTTTAGTTATAAAAGATGCTCGCTTTTTATTTATTTCATTTGCTTTCATATTGGATCTTTTCCTTTGGTATGTCAATAAATGTTGTATAGTGTCATGTCAAGGACATGCCATTCACAGTTACATTTTGGAACCATTATCATTAATAAAAAGTGGTACTTTGGTATAATGAAATACAGTATATATATATATATATATATATATATATATAATTTTTTACATTGTTTTACACACTCCCCGTCCCTTTGTATAGAACCTATTGAGCCCTTGTATTGAAAAGCCCAGTTACAAATGTAATACAGAAAAATATTCAAAAAACCCATGTGAACTTTAGTAACAGGGCAAAAAAGGTACGAAAGTGGAAGATACAAAAACATTTATATGTCTACATTATCAATTTTACCACACAAAGCAAAATTATGAAATTTCTAATCACATAGAATTTCTCGGTAATGTGTAACAATTTTAGAATAGCTTTTACATAAAGATTGTAATTTTCTTGCTACCCCATCTTTTGGCTTATCAAAACAAGCAACTGTGAGCCAATAAAAACATAAGTGTGGGGGCTGGGACTCAAATTCTGGCAAAGCAAAGAAACGTGTTTTTTTATCTTTTGCTTATAACACCCACACGTTTCTGACAGTTACAGTGTAAATATGTTAAAGGTCTTGCTAACTTATAATTAAATGCAATTGTTTTTCACAACTTATCATTCTATACTTGTAATGTAAATACAATTTTGAGTACCAACATGATGCACTTTTCTTTTTATAATTCTGCAATATCAATCTTATGACTGGTTGTATGCATACCTGGGAATGAGCTGGCCCTGATGCTCTTGGAATATTAACCCCTTTAAAAGCCCATCTTGAAGATTCTTTGCAGTGGCTTACCAAATATATTACCCAAATGACTCTTTTACTGGTACTCATAGCATACTGGGAGCAAAATCGCCATTTGGGAACCTTATACAGTATATGATCCCAGCAGTGTAGAATATAAAGGAGTTATATGCAGACTGTGTGACCCAGAGAACCTGCCTCCTTATCCATCACCTTGAGATTGGGGCAAAATCCCTGGGAATTCCCAGGTATGGTCATATGGACACACACATATAAATGTGTATGTACACTCCTGTTTGGGGTCACTTAGAAAAAAAAGGGTCACTGAAAGAAAAGCAAATGTAGTCCATTAAAGTAAAATCAAACAGATCAGAAGTAGTGTATTGCTAACGTTGCTGGAAATTGCTGATTTTAAGGCAAGACAGGAGGCTTCGTATTTTGCATATCTTCCTTTACTCTCACCAACAGCAGCAAAGAAAGAGTTAATAACACAAGTGAAAACAACCAATAGAAACAGTACATAGGTGGTATATAAACCCCTTAACTATCTTCCTCTTCCTCTTTCTTTGCTGCTCACCAAAGCTGCAGGTCAGTCCTCTTCCTTCCTACATTTATTGCTGATTTATTGAATAATATCTGTTTATTATTCATTACATATTGCTTTTTTCACCTAATTCTAGATAATTAGGTGGGTATGCACATTTATATACAGTATAGGTTTCTGATATATATATATGTTTGTATGTATATTTTTTACTTGTCTTTCATTATTTATATTCCTTGTTTCTTTGCATCTGTGCATTTTGGGGAGGGATTTTTCCCTTCTCTTTTCCCTATCTGGGACCCCTTTTTATGAGTTCTGGTCGCTAGTTTCTTCAGTTATTTTCTGGATCATTACAGTAATGATGTGTGTTCTGTGTGTGGAAGTGATTTTGAACCACATATAGCTGGCATTACTCTAAAGGGCTCCTTCTTATCTGTGCCTCACTGGAGTGGTTACAGGGTGAGCCCTGCATTACTTTCAATATTCGTTGGGAATTTTCTGGAATTGCATCTCCCAGGCTGAGTCCATGTGGTTTTGCACATTATATACAGGCTGAGTCTATGTGGTTTTG
>VKOC01018361.1:0-62374 GCA_009364415.1 Spea multiplicata
CTCTGCCCCCCTGATATGTCTTATACCCCCCTATTTACTACTCCCACCAGATATGCCTCATTCCCCCTATTTGCCAATCTGCCCCCTATATGCCTCGCGACTTACCGATGCATCATTAGACTTGTCCCCGTGCTCCGGACTACCTGGTATAAAGTGGGGGCAGCCATTGGACATCTGAGCAATACGCGCAGACAACCTCCGCTGCTACCCGGAACTTCTGCCAGGGCTTCTATGACTGAGCACCGGAAGGTCACGCCAGTGCTCTGTCATAGAAGCCCCGGTGCATTGCACAGACGTTCACCGGCTGCCAGACAGGAGGACTCAGGTCTCCTGCAGCACTGCGGGGATTCTCCTTTCTGGCAGCAGAGGTTGTCTGCGTGATGCCCGTAGACAACCTCCGCTGCTGCTGGCCGGTACTTCCTCTGGGCTTCTATGGTGGAGCACCACAGGGTCATGTCATGCCAGGGCTCCATAATAGAAGCCCTGGCAGAGGTGCCGGCAGCAGCAGAGGTTGTCTGCCCGCATCTCACAGATGTCCCCAGCTGCCAGAGAGGATCTTAGTCTTGTAGGCAGACCTCTATTTGAGGTCTGATTATAAGATGACCTCGAATATAAGACGATGAGTATTTTTCAGAAAATTTGTTCTGAAAAAAACTCATTTTATATATTTTATATGTATTTAATGTTTATTACGTAGCTTCATCTTTGCAGGGCTTATAATCATAATCAATAAATAACTGTATTTATATTTTTTTTATCTGTATTTATCTTTCAATCAATGTTGTACTTTTATTTATTCTTCCTGCAATGATTGATAACCATACAATTAAATAAGTTGCAAATCTCACTTTTATATCAAATTTTGATAATATAATGCATTTACAGTATTCTATTTCAACATGCTACTTCCAGCAACCCCTCTTTGATAATATGATAATTTTAGCTAATTTTTTTTCTTTTTCTTTACACAGACTCCGTGTTTAACTTTGGAACCATCTGTAACTTACTAATGCTCAGTGGACGTGCTTTGTCACGTCAGAGGTGATGTGATTATTGGGTAATTAGTAGTTTATATATGTATAAGCAAGTTATAGCAGTTAGGGTTGCCACCTTTCTTGCAATAAAATACCGGCCATGCTAATTTGCATAATTATATATGCGTGACATCACAGAAACATAATGTTTCCCCCAAAAAAATATTTCCTGTCACAGAAACATAATGTGCACCTACCTTCCCCTCCAAAAAATAAGCTGTCACAGAAACATAATGTGCACCTACCCCCCCAAATATTTCCTGTCAATAGAAACATAATTGTGCACTAACTTCCCCAACCATATTTCCTGTCACAGAAACATAATGTGCACCTACCCCCCAATATTTCCTGTCACAGAAACATAATGTGCACCTACCTTAGTTTATTTTTCCAGTGCAGGCAGGAGTCGGCACATAAGGCTTTTTCCTCCGAGTCCACAGGCAGCGAGCTTGCACAGGCCGGCCAGTCTGCGGATAATGCCAGACTCCAGAGCGCTGGGGGAAGTGACATCATGAAATTAAACATCACTTCCCCCCAGCACTCAGCCCCCGCCAAACACGCCGTTTCAGCACGTAGCGCTGCGCTAAAGACAGATCAGCCGGAGGGGGAGCGATCTAATGGGTGCTCCCTGTTCCGCCAATCACCGGCTGTGCCGGTGAAATACCAGCCAGGTGGCAACCCTACTAGCGGTGTATGCCCAAGAGTCAGTAGTATAGCAGAAAACGCATTAGGTGCACCACTGTTATAGACTATGAGGTGGATTATGACATTTAAATTAGTAAGTATCCTGAATATAAGACAAAAGCAAGGGCCGGTTATGGGCAGACTAGATGGGCTGAAACGTTCTTATCTGCCATCAAATTCTATGTTTACTAAAAAAAAATCTGTCTCCATTTGATGCGGCAGCAAGATGTCAGCTATTTGTTAACATGAAAGTATAAGAATGAAGAGTGGGCTGAGTTTGTAATGTGCCTGTTGCCCTTTAATTTCTTAAACGTAGGTTTGACACAAGATAGATTTTCAAATTACTTTTTAGACCGCTATGAGTGAATCAAACTAGGACCATAATACATGGATTTGAAAGTCAAATTAGTTCAGTGCTGTCGGTACAAGATATAATAATAAACAGTGCTGAAAACAAAGACATTTGCCTTTCTACAGCAAAGGCACAATCCAAGCTTGACACCTTCTCTCTCTCTGCTAACACACATCATCCATCTAATTCCTCGCTCACTTTCTCAATGTGAGTATGTTTACTTGTCACCTCGGTCACTGTGTAAAGTTCTGGAAATTAAATTTAGAGGACAAATCAGTAACTTTCACGGAGGATCGAGATCATAGAAAATAAATAATATTCTGCCTATTATTTTTAACTGCTGTGAAACGTTAAAAGATCCTTGGCATTGTCTTATGTCATGAATGGCCTTATGACCTCATTGTATTCATCTTCACAGTGTCCGCTAGAAGGTGATACCTGTATCCACCAGCACATATCTGAATTAATAAGGTCCAAGAGGAGGTAGAATACTAGAATATTCCAAAGAAGCATAAGTGATAGATCAAAAGACAATAGTTCAAATGTAGACAGTCAGAGGTTTAAACGTCCAAGAGGCTGGTACAGAGTCTGCTTCATACTTTGTAACCAAGAGTGAGCCATAGTTCTGCAACCAACGTGTCATAAGGGTATTCAAATTTCTCCTATTTAAGTACTTAACCCAGTGGTTTGTCATATCTTCTAAGGGTAACACAAGTGAAATATCTCTGTGTTGTATGAAGGCTGCCTTTTCCAAATATTTTCCAAAGGGCTGTAACATAGGCCTTCAAGATTTTAGTATTAAAGATTCTCTTGAACAGGAGAAATATTAATCACTAATAATCACTGTATTTAGAATCAAAATGGCCATTGAGAACTTTGGCAGCTCCACTCATAAAGTAGCAGACTTATGAATACTCCAAATCTGTCTATAAACTATGGGTTCACTAAGAAGTTGAGTGGTCAGTCCAGTTAAGGGTTAACTTGACTGATTAGACTTGTCTGAGGTCAAATATCCCTACATACTAACTCTTGCAAAACAACTTACTGTATTCTGGGGTGTTTGTAAGGGCATGCAAATTTAACTTTAAAGTTAAATGAGAGGGCATGCAAGTTCAGTGTGAATACATTCAAATCTAGACGTGTCACACACCCTAATTGTTTTTTCTTTGTGTAAGTATGAATCATTTGTGTCCAATGCTACTCCCGTTTCAGCTGAACACTGAAATAAAACATTAAAACAAAATATGAAACATTAAACATGTTAAACATCTTCAGATGTAAGAGAATGTTACTAAATGTAATATTGCCTGCACATTTTTGCAGCCATTCCAACTGCTGTTCCCAAGGGCCCCCTTATTATAAAGAGAAAAAACCTAGGTCTAGACGTGGCAGGAAAGTAATTAAGGAAGAACAGGCCTGGAGGGAATTGTGTCCCAAAGGAATGGAAAGTGTTGAATTGGAACATCCTGACTAAGGCATTTTTTTTTAATTTAAACCCTAAATCCAATACAGAGGGTCTAGACTATTATTCAAATTTCTACTATTACATCAGTTCATGAAGACATAATGCTACCTACATTTATATATAGACCACGTCCCACATAATACCCTTACAGAACCACTTCGACTTTAACCCTGTGCTGTAATGAGTCTCCAAAAGTCCAATATTCCAAAGATATTGTAGCCAATTATTACACCCAATTTGCTCATCCTCCGGTTTCCAATGAATACTCTATATGCAGTCTCAATTTTAAAAAAAAGAAAAAAAAATCTATCTCTTTCTGACATTCTCTTTTTCTCTTTCAATTTTCCTCTCTCTTTATCCGAAACAAAAATATATTGTTGTTGCTGTTATAGTGGATGCAAAACCACACGGCAATAAATACGAGTTTTTATTCTAAATACGAGCATGTGTGGTTATTGGAGAGAGCCCACTGCTGGGAGTTGAGATCCCAGCTCTACAGATGATGCTCTGTGCCCTTTTAAATAAGTCCCTCAACGGTTTGTATTTAGATCATTATTATATCGCGTACAATTCTTTCTCTTTTGCGCGGTGTTCCCTGTGACAATCCAATTATGTCAAACTGCCAGGCAAAAAATCTGTCCTTAAGGGCCAAATGTTATAGAAATCATAATTTACATGGGTGGTAAATGCTATATTAGAACCTTATTTTAAGGGGCCTCGTTGACCCTATCAAGTATTGTAGGGTCATTTATACTCAATGCACATGACCTATGTGCCAGCAATTATTTATTACACTGCCTGCAGCCCAGGCAGTGTACTAAATAAACTACTAAGGTTAAATTTACCCACCTGTCTTTGCAATATAACTATAAATAGTATTGGAGGTATAAGAGGAGAGCCACTTAAGGGCCACATAATTAAGAAACAAAGACTGGAGGCCAGACCCGGTTTAATTCTTACATTCTTAAAGGCTCCAGAATCTATGGATTCAAAGAAGGTTGATGACCACACAAAGCTAACTACATCTGCTCTGTGGGCTGCCACAGACAGAGATCCATATCATAAAAATAACTATTATTATCTAAGTAGTAGCGCCTTATCACTTGGAGAGTCCAATTATCACACTTTATTTCTGGTCCTCTCGGGCACCTTTTCTGGCCAGGCTTCTCCAATGCCTTAATGGGGCTGCATGGGAAGTCTTCTAAGGAGCATACCTTAAAGATTCCAAGTTACTGTAGTGATTTTACCAATTATGAATTCATACCTTCCCAGAACAAAACAAAATTAGAGTAATCTAGGGTCAAACTCAAAAGGTAAAGTAGCTGGTTCTAGAAGAACATGTTCAATATTCACTGGTCTCCCTGCTCTATCAGTTAAATGTCTGTACAAGTGACTTTATTGGTCGTTCGTACGGACTTTGGAATAGGAATTGGAATAGAGCACTCCGTAACCTGCAGGGTGTGTCTACTGTATGAGGTGAACAGGAAGGTTTTGTACTTGGTCCCTTTGAGGTTGGGCCTCAAGGGGCTGCCTCGACCTTCTGTTGGTGATGCCATAGCACACCGGGTTCCATGTAATATATCTTTGTGGGAGTGTGTCAAAATCAGGCCGTTCTGGTCCGTGGTCTTCAATATCATCAATAGCTTTCTCTCCCACAGGGTGTTGGCTTACCCGAAAGTGACATTATTAGGTATGCTCCCTAAATGTTTCGGGAAGGTGACCAGAAAACTTGTGATGCATGTGCTTATAGCGACAAAAAACATTGATAGCTAGATTGTGGAGATCGAGTAGGGTCCCTACTGAAGGAGAGCTGATCTCTCATTGAAGAAAATGAGCAATATGAGTATGCAGCTCATGAAGCCTCAAATCACTTGGATTCCCACATTAGAGTGTGGGGCATATGGTGGCTTAGGGAGGGCGTTGAGAATGTGGGGAATTGATGGTTCTGGACCGGTGTCTTTCTTGTTGATGGGGGCTGGCCACTGTAAGTTAATCACCGTGTACTTTGTTAATTTGTGTTACTTGTTTCTTTTTTTTCTTTTTTGTTCATTTTATAGCGGCTCCATCTATACCACAGGTCCAAACCTGGCTCTGTTCATCGCCTCGGCGGTAATGAGACTCGATAGCCAAATTTACTATTGGAATTCTTTTTGAGGGTTCATTGGTACAGGTTGCACCGATGTACAAATCTTGACTTACAATGTTTCTCTACCATTGTGCGTTCCTCTATGTGCCTTGCTGATTACTGTATTACATTTTGATAACTGTCCATTTTGGATCTGTCTGTTATACAATAAAATATTTAAACTAAAAAAAAAATAAGTTTGAATTGTCATACTTTTGTTCTCTGCCTAATTACAAGACTTGAAATTGCCATTTATATAAACAATCTTTGAAATGTACCACGTAATTGGGAAAATGGGTAACATTAGGTGATGTGATTCCCATTTACGAATGTATTACTGAATGTGTTCATCGATTGTGATCCAAGTGATGTTCGTATAAATGCTCCCCTGAGATTTATTTAGAGTTCTTTGTTAATAGAAATAAGATGGCTGTGTGTTTGCACAAGAACTGATAATAGGTCCAGCAGAGACTGCATATGTCAATGGATATTTACTAAGATAGATGCTGCTTGTAGCATATTAAGCACTCTCAAACTATTTAAAGCAGATCTGTCACATCGTTTGAATCTTTTTTTAAAGTTCAGTATACTGTATAACGACATGTAATGGGGTTCATAAATAAATATAACCAATATAACTAGCTGAACACCAAATTGTGGGCCATTGGCTGACAGTTTCTCATACTCACTGGTGCGGCAGATCGACTGTAGCCATTGGATTGACATGTCCGGCCACTTGCTAGTTAAGCATAAAAACGTAACATGCAGCAGCACATGTCCAGCCATCACCTACACTTAGGTCATCAAATGGCCATTGGCCTTAAAATGCCAGGGCCACTCCATTATCACCAGTCCGGCCATGTGTGAGCTGCAGTGGTGGCCTGTGCTGCACTGTCCTCCATTGTTTTTTAAGCAGACCTCACCAACTGCTTTATGATCCCCATAACCCACAAAAGCTGCTAAATTTAACAATTATACAAAGATTTTTGGCAAAAAATTATTACTGATTCTCCGGCTTTGGTTACAGTATCCTTCCTTTTTGTGCTGAACCAGAGGGGGAGTAAATTGGTTTAAATTGGAAAACTCCTACTATATTTCTTTAAAAATGTTTTTTTTTCCCTTTAAACCTAAGAAATAAAAAAATGCACTGAGAAAAAAAACAAACAAAAGAAACCCTAAAACAAGCCAAGTCTTTATTTGTGATGATGAAAGCGCAGAGCATCGTGATTAGATATCTCACTAATCTCTTTGAGAATACAGGGACATTATGTGTCACCAGATGTTTCTTGAATGAAGATTATAATTAAGATCTGTCAAAGAAAGGATATTGCTGAAACCTCCGGCATGCAAGCGGTTAAACAGCGCCTTTCATGAAGCCAATTTTATACAGTACATTTTTTTTTCAAATGTGTTGTACTGTCATGTAGATGATTTTTTTTTCATGTTAACCAGAGAATGAAATCGGGACCACAGGATTGGAGTCCTGAATCTCGTTGGCCCGTTGAGCTCTACCTCTGTCCTGCTTTTTGGTGCTCTGTGAGACAAAGGGATAGGGTGGCAAAACCGGGACTGTCCTGCGCATACCTACACATACATGCATACTAACATAAACACACTGACATACTTATTTATGCTTCTTAGTACTACCTTTAGTGTAGTAGGCAGGAGCATGCAGCAACTGGAAACTTGTTGAGTCAACTGTTTCTTCTCTTGACGAGCACAGAACCACACTGAGAAAACCAAAGGTGACACTAGAGCAACAGATTCCATTCTCCTCGAGTTGTGTTTCACTGTTGCTTTGGTCATAAAATGTCTCTCTTTAGATGATGCTGTTTACTCCTGTATTATCTTCCATCTAATGTTTCAATCCTATATGATCTAGGCTCAGGTCCAACAGATGTCACTGTTGCAGGCTGCCATTGTGCAGATGTCTTATACGCAGATAGGCTATAGACCAGTTCTGAGCTGTTTGTTCCTCATCTAGCATCTAGTGGACACTAAAGTTTTCAATCTGTTGATGTCCATATAGTCTTCTGTGGAGGCCCGCAAATGGGTCACAGGAGGCCAAGAGTTAATTCAGAATGGCTAGTCAGAGACAGCTAGGTTCGTGACACTAAACACAGAGCCGGTAGTCAGACAAGCCAGGTATGGTACACAGGTAGGGCAATACAGGATCAAAATCACTAGGCAGAAGAGTAGCAAGTCAAGGGTTAATAACAGCAAACACGATCTCCAATGGAGCAAAGGAAAAACCAGGACCACAACAGGGTGCCTTAAAACTGCAGTTCCTTTTTTCCACACAGACATTTCAATGTCCGCAATAAACTAAACTGTATTAACTATGTGTCCGATTGCCTCTGTCATAGAGTATGTTGTGCAGAATGTGAGTAGACCAGTCCCTATGGATGTAACCAGATATTTAGCGCGTCTTCTCGTTATATGTATGGAGGTTGAGTGGCTCCCTGCTTTAGTCACTTGACCAGCGTTTTAATGGTTACTATATCCCCTGGATAGGATCTTGTTGTTGGAATATTTGCGACGTGTACCAGGGGGTCTTTTGAAATGTTGATTTGGCCGCTTTTCATGTGTGCGGTGGAAGGGATTTGAAGTATTCACCTCATTGTGGTATAAACTTCTGTATATGCTTCTTTGTGTTGTCAGCCAAGGCATTCTAAATAAGTAAAATAATTTGGTGTGGGTCCGATCCAGTGGTAAAGGATTGTTTCCAATGCAATCGTCCCTAGGATGTGTTGCAGCTGTGCCCATCCAGAGTTGGTGAGAATGTTGTGTATTTTTGTATCTACAATGTATGTGGTTAAATTGCCATAGGTCAGGCATGAGGTCTGCAGATGGCCTTTAGGCCAGTTGTCTGAGGGTGACCAGCCCATTGTGTGGCTTTGTGTGGGTAAAATGTAAGCTCCTGTACAACATTTTGCAAAACATTTACCTGTACATTGTGGAGGGGATAGAGTGTCTCAGTTGGGTATAGGCCATGAGAATATCTGGGATCATTAAATTCTGAAAGTGTAACAGTCCTGTTGCTTAATTTTTTAAATGGAATATGTTGGGGGCAGTATCTAGGGGGTTAGCCCCCACTGTAGCCCTGGACAGGATGTCCAAAATTAGCATTTCACACCCTGGGGTGTAAACAGTGTTAAGATCAGTTTTAGAAGGATTTTCTGAAGTTTTGCAGGTGCTTTACTGAGTGGTCTAGTAAATGGTGCTTCCAGTGGCTTATGGGGTGCTTGTACCACGGCAGGTTTCCTCAAAGTGTCCTGGTGGAACTTCTTTTCAGTCTATCCATAGTTCTGCTCTGCCGGTATCATTGTCCTTGATCTATAGACTATTGGATGATCTTCTTGCAGCAAACTGGCCCCGAGACCAGATTTGGATGCAGCAGCCTGAATCACCACATCTTTTGTGGAATCAACGAATCTCAGTACTGGAGCCTCAATTAATGATTGCTTTTGACAGCTATTGCTTTTGTGTGCTCTGGGCCTCACTGCCAAATAATCCTTACAGAACAATTTCTGTAGTTGTGCGTTGATCTCTACCTCCCCAGGAATATATTGTGCTGGATGTGACGGGACCGACCTGTACCCCGACTGGGTACTCCCGCCTAATGTTGCTTCCTCCTGCCGGGACACCAACAAGTAACCCCTTCAGCGCCGGGCAGAACCAGCGTTGTAGATAGAAGGAGGGACGTCGCTGCACCGAAGCCGCATTGGCACTGTGGCTATCCGAAGCTTAGCTACACAGCATGGCTACAGCCCATCCCAAACATCAGGCAACACTCATGTTGAGGTGAAAACAGGACTCATTTATTAAAGCCAAATACAGAGGTATATATACACAGAAGTAGAAAAGGGGCAATACAAATATCACATGATCTAATTACCATGGCAGGAAGGAAGTAATTAGATCAAATCCTGCAACACAATATCCGGGGGAAGGACAGGATGTCATGAGACATAAATAATTACATTAACTGGGGACGTAGATGTGGAAAGACGATAGACATATAATTGTCTTAAGGCAGACAATGGCCAGGACACAGGGATAACAGGAGCTCACAGGATTAACAGCTACCTGTTATGTAATTGATAATTAGGTATGCAGCAGTGACACCAAGTCATACCTACAGGGGGTCTTAAGACAAGGGCTAACTCACACAATAACAGGGGAAACACTTCACACCTATACAATTAACAATGCAAAGACAATCAGCCTTCTTCCTACCACAGGATGTCCAGCAGACGTTACAGTTCTGAGACTCTGAGTGCTAAAACATGGGGAACATCAGCAGACTGAACCCCTGTATCCACACACAGAAGTCTCTACAAGGCCTGGGCCCATAGTCGATAGGGAGGAGGCTGGCTCTCAGGCCTCTCCAGGGGCCCCAGTGATGGAGGGTTATGTCACACTGGATATCTGACTATGCTCAATAGTCTTTTGCAGCATTTTTTATCCTCAGAATTTGGCATTTTGCTAATAGTTTGGATGTTTTCTTCATCTGGCCACACTCCTTCTGGCATGATCACATGTCCCATATATTTAATTACAGACACCTTAAATTGGATTTTGTCTGGATGAAACTTGATATTTTTATAGTTATATACATACGCACACACACACTAACATATGTACTTACACACACAATAACATACTAGCATATAAACAGTACACAATACACACACATACAGTAACATTTTCACACACACATACTAACCCTAACATACCTACACACAGAGTAACATACTAAAATCCTAACAGTAACATATACACACATACATAAATGCGCTAACATACTTACACATACATATGCACAGTAACATACATTTATAGTAACATACCTACACACAGGGCCGTACCTAGAGTATTTGGCACCCCCACACACAAGAAAAATAATGTTGGCAAGAATATTTATTTCACAAATTTGTAAACTGTATGTCAACTAGAAAAAAAACAGAAATCTAAAAAAATAAATGATTAACTTAATATTAGCTCATGCTGTCGATATATATTAATATTAACACTTGCTGCCAATATATATTAATATTAGCCCCTGCTGCCAATATATATATATAAATAATAGACCCTGCTGCCGATATATATGTAAGTATTAGACCCTGCTGCCAATACAGCTGCCCTGATGCCATTTTATATTGAAAAAATATTTCCTTGGGCCCCTCTCCACACTCCCTAGCATGCAATCAATACCTTCATTCCCGCACCAAAAAATAGGTATAGATCAAATTAACACTACATAAAACAGCACTTGCATGTATTGATCAACTGAATAAGACATACAAACCTTATATTTGCAGGTATACATAAATGATGTATGGAAAAATAGCATAGCAGGTATAGATCAACACATTAACACACAAACCCAGCTTTGCATGTATAGATCAATTGAAATTCACATGTGAACTCAGCACTGAAGGCATACAATCAGACAAATCCTGTATTTGCAGGTATACAATAATAATGTATGGAAACATAGCATAGCAGATATGGATCAACAGAAAAACACACAAACCCAGCTTTGCAGGTATAGATCAATTGGATTTCTCATAAAAACAGCATTTAAGGTATAGATAAAATCCCCTAAATTACAGGCATAGATCACAGGTTGCACACCCCAAAGCTAGACCTCCCGTCAACATTCCCCACATAGGACCTGATCAGCACCCAGATAACACACATAGGACTTGCCATCTTTGTCCCCAAACAGCCCAGCATGAGTCAACTTTGCCCAAACAGCCCGTCCTATGCCATCTTTCTACCATAAACCCTGCCTGTGCCATATTGCTCCCCAAGGCTCAAACACTGTGCTTGTGTCATCTTTGCCTTTTCACAAATCAATGATACATCTACGATACACACAAACACTTTTACAATCACTCATTAATTCACACTTTCATTCATACAATGATTTATTCTCGAACCCATTCACACAAATCATTTGCACATATTCACTAATGCATAAATACAAATCATTAGTTCTCTCCCTCATTCAGACAATTTATTCACACATTAATTAATACTCTCACTCATTCACACAATTGATCCACACAATAATTCATTAATTCTCTCACTCATTCACACAATTCATCTACACATTAATTATCTCACTCATTCACACAATTCATCCACACATTAATTATTTTAATCTCTAACCCATTCACACAATTCATCCACAGACAAATTCATTCTCTCACTCATTCTTACTCTATTTCAATATTCTTACTACCCCCTTTCTCACTACCTCTTCCCCTTTCTCACTATCTACCCCCTCTCCCTCCTTACTCGCTATCTACCCCTCTCCCACTTTCTCACTATCTAATCCCTCTCCCTCCCTTCTATTTCCCCCCTCTTCTCCCCTTCTCATTATCTACCCTCTCCCCCCGTTGTAGTTCACTTACCTTCCAGAAGTCCTGTGGTGGGAGCGCAAGGCCCCTGTCTCGCTGCTCTGCCACGGTGCACGCTGCTTCACTGCTGAGCTCCAGAAAATTATGTCATATTCTGGCGCTCAGCATGACATGCCGGCACCGCGACTGACCTAGAGACTGAGGGGTGCAGAGCGGTTTCTGAAAACTTCCTAAGCGACCGCTCGACGCCCCCCTCTCTCCTCCGCGTAAAAAAAAAAAAATGACAGCATTTCAATTCCGGGACAATGCATTGAGGCTGCCCAGGACCTGGGACTTCGAGCAATCCGGGACATGTGGTCACCCTACCTGTGCCACCTCTGCCCCTCTAAATATCCTGGCTATCCCCCGAAGCATCCTGCCTGTGCCCCAAATTTTCTACCAAACCGAATGGGCAGGGAACGAAAATCATTGCCCGAAAACAAATGGACCAAAGACCAACCAAATAATTTGACTGAGTCATTTTTTGTCCCATTTGCACATGCCTAATACTTATACACATATACTAACATACATACACATACAATAACATATTTACACACACACAGACATTACTAACATACACATAATATTATGTGCTAGCTATTTGAAAATTGGGTAACATATATGTATGTTACATGAATACATTTCTTATCTGCTGTTCCTGCAGTATGTGTGTTATATAAAAAAACAAGGATTTTCATTACCCGATAATAAACGTGTAATTCATCATAACCCTGTTAATATGATGAGGCATAAAGAAGGTATTTGCATATTTTACTGTCTGAACAAATTAAGACCTGTTTTGAGACTTTTGTAGACAAAAGGAACCAACAGCTTAACTCATGTTATGTCTTACAAAGCTTTGAGTTTTTTTTTCCCCTTTCTTTTTGTTTAGAAGCCTAGAGCGAGAAAAACAGCTGGACTGAGACCTCAGACGCCACAGGCTTCCAATCATAGCTCTGTACAGATGGCGGGGACTCCTCATTCACTGGATACCTTGCCATCGGTGGAGTTATTAAAGAATGCGAGAGTGTCGTACCCCTCCTTCTGGAGGACTAAATCACAGAACACTGGATAATTTATTCCATCTAGGACTGCACCCTTTCATCCCCGCCAACTCTCAAAAGCCTTTCAGTGTTAACTGAAGGTGAAATGCCACCAGGCTAAGGAGTTTTTATTGTTAAAGAAATGCAGATCAGAAGCAATAAGAATCAGCGGAAGTAAATAGAGCAAGTGCTAATATAAAGGATATGCTAAAACATGTATGAGAAACACAGAGAGAGGCACTGAGACAATAGTTAATAATTCAGATAGGGTAATTAATACACAACGAAGGAAAGTATAAGTGTTGACAATATCTTTTATTATAGTGCCGGCGGGTAGTACACATGCATATTGCAATGTAAACGCAAGTGAATTCCAAAGAATGCAAAATCCAATTTGAAAGTTGATGCGGCTTCTTTAGAAGGTCATCTGAGTCTAAATATAAAATGTCCCTTATGCTTCATCAGTGAGTTGAGGGAGCAGATGTTCTTCAATACACATCGCTATGACTTCCACCTAGTCCACCCTTACCCTAGTCTGTGATATTGGTCACCGGAGGCCCCTTAATATGAAATCATATCCTAAAGCATCCGTCACTGCTAACATAGAACAGCTAGGAGGACATACATATTAAATGTGTGTGTTTTGAGACGTAGATGTCTCTCTGCCTACACCAAGTGGGGCTTGTGTCTCTTAGTTAATAATAGCTGAAAGGCTACGGGTGTTGTGTCCATTTCATAAGCACAGTTACAAAGAAAGCATGTTGCATATAGGGGCAATATCAATAGGACTGTTTTTTAAACACAAGGCAAAAGGTAGCTTTATCTGCCGAGGGAATAACTATGTACAGAAACCCAAGGACTGCAGGATCTTTATGGAGAAAGAAAATAGTGGGTTTTATTGTTTGAGCTCTTTTTGAAAAAAAATTCACCATGATAATTCAACAAAACAATGGCAAACGCAAGTTATATAAGAGTAGTATAGAGTACGAAGGTAATATGAAACATTTATGTTATTTATGGTAGATCCTTGGAACATGACCCTGGATAGAGTACAAATGCTAGTGTGTAAAGAGATTGGTATGCATATAAAGATCCTGAACAACAGTGTAAGCTGCGGCTGTTTCTCTATTCTTATATTTATACCCGGCATACGTGGGAACTCGTTGGATATGCCCTACAGGCTCCAGGTCTCTGATTCTAGGCTGTGGCACAGCGATCCAGGGTATTAAAGAACCACTTTTCCCTGCAGTCCATTCTAGGGGACTATGTGTTGTTAACCATTTACAGTCAATATACAGTCTACAAATACTACCTAAAAAGCCCTTTGTGTGTCTAATCATCTAAAGAAAAACAAAATAATAAACAAAGCACTTTTAAATATATCCTGAAATTACTACTACAACATAGTTTTGGTGGTGTTTTAAACTTTAGGCCTCACACAGGGCAGCACCACCAACCACCCTCTCTGCTCTGCCATCCTTATTGCTGAGTGCTAGGATATGATGTCATATCCTGGCGCTCCACCTTTTGATGACATGCTGCACTGGGCAGAAGTCAAGGATGGAGGACTGCCTCCATAGTGTTAATGGGTTGGTTGGGGAGATCAGTGACCTCACTTTTAACCAGCTCATTGAGCAACTGTGCTATAGTGCCCCAACAGGGCTATTAGTTGAGGACCTGCCACCCTAGTAGGCCTAGGACAGAATGCACCACTGAACCTTGTGTCCTAATCCTAATGGAGAATACTGTATTCTTCATAGAGGGCTGATCTAGGCTCTCTTTTGCTCCTTCATTTAACTTGGTTCCTAACAGTCATTAAATAGGTAGAAGAAATGTATTAAATCTACATTTCTGGAGTGAGTCAGACCATAAAAATAAAGTTCTGAACATCAGGGTAAAGTAAGAAGGCACTATAAAAATCCAAAAAACTTTTTTTTATAGCTATGAGTCACTTATGACTAGTTATAAAAATCTGACTTCTGACATACTACTATCTACAGATGTACAGAACTCTGGACCACAGAATACATTCACTTACCACTTACTGAAGACAGGCAGTGACCAAAAACCTATTTTCCAATCTGGATTGTTGTAAAGTTAATCCTAATAATTTTCATTATTCCCTACAACCGACCATTCCTATTGTTTTTTTTGTATGTGTGTGTGGGGTGTCCGTTTTTTATTTTGGCGCAAGTAACCATTTCTAAGACCAGAAGACATTTTCTGGAGGGTCTGTTTCTACACCATGAGCTATGGTCCCAGCTCTAGTGCATTAGGTTATAATGACTTGGTCAATGCACAGGTATCAGACTGTACTTTTGAAGGACTCAAGCAACAAATCAGTTAAAATACTCAGATATACTCAAAATACATTATTTCACTAAAACTCTTCTTGTAGTTGTAGCGAAGTGCCGTGTGGTGTGTCATGTCACCCTTTGCCTCTGGTGTTTGTTAACTAGTATTTTGAAATTGAAAGTATCGAAATCCCTCATGGAACATTCTAACCCAAATGAGGCAATTTGAAGGTATCTTAACATAGTTTGGCAAACATCAGTGTTAACCATTTTCTGATTATAATTGCAAAACAGTAATGTTTACTGCCGGCCCCAGGCGCTGCCAGGGTCCCTAGGTATAAATGTAGCTTATCTTGTAATGAATTTCCTTAAAACCCTTGATCCACCAAAAGAGTGTATGTCTTAAGGCTAATCACTTATAACAGCAAAGGAGTTCTTTAGTTGCATATGTGTATGGGCAAAAATGACAAAATATGTGAATTATGTGTTCTGATGACTCCATACATTACACACAGTTAGCTACGGGTTCTCTCAAGACATAATATCATGTATTGTGTATCGTGTCTCCTACTGTTTAGTCATTTGGACACACTGCACACCCTCTTCAAGAAGTATACATTTTTGATAATTGTCTGATATTTTGGGCTGTTCAGGGAGACCTTGCTATTCCTGCACCTTCTATTTATTTTCATTGTTTTGACCTTCTGGGAGGTGTATATTCCTACTATATGACTTTTTTATTGTAAAGTTTCCAAGACTCAAGTCTACCCTTAAGTCTCTCCCTACTTCACTTTCATTATCCTTGCACAAAGATGGGGTTTATTTATTAAGTGGGAGTTTGCAGATGAGTTGCAGTCTCACTTTGCCGACTTAGCTGCGAGAGTCATCTAACTAATTGGCCAGGCTTGGTCCTTTGTAATGCGAAATGTCATAAGAGCAGTGGCGTGTTTATGAAGGTTGCTGCCTTAGGCCTGACCTAGTGTAGTGACCCCAGCCATAGGCCTGACCTAGTGTAGTGACCCCAGACATCCGCAAGACTTCTCATCTTCTCCTGCAGTGCTTGTCTGCTTCGCACAGAAAGCTCCAACTTGGAATGCACTTAGATGATCCTTCAGAGGTCTGCACAGATCTGATCGGTTGTGATCTCCCCAACTAACCCGTAGAGTGCTGGGATGACCTAGAGAGGCCGATTAACCATTTTGAAAAAGTAAAGCAGCCCGGGCCTGTCACCCTGGTATATAAGCCAGCACCACGATAAGTTACCCTTTCCCAGAGACGTATTTACCTCCAGGGAAGTACCTTCAGTCTCCCATTCCTTGTTCTCCATCCTCCATCTCGCACAGGACCTTGGAACAGAGTCTATGGAGGCCTGCGCTGGCACAGATCTCCATATAGAAGGGGTCCTGATTGCCCAAGCCAAGAGGGTGATCTGCCTCCCCTGTTTTGGGGACGTAGACCAGGATACGTCACTGCTTTTTCCTTCATATATTTTAAATATCATTATAACATTGTGTATCATTCATATACGTGTAGAACTCGTACAAATATTATGTGTTTGTACCGTGGAACACCAGGTAGTAATATGAAATATTAATATGATATTTCTAGGGGAAAAAACACAGAAATGATAAGCCTTTATCTGCAGTGTGCATAGTTACATTCAGGCAAAACCTAAAAAAGAATACTGCGATTTTTTTTAGGTTTATTGTCATTTCAAAGCATTCCGCTTTCCGCAAAGCGTCTTGAGAGAAGATAGTCCTTGATAAGGTTTTAAATCCTACCTTGGGAGACAACTGCAGACTTTTTGGGTACTATTTTCTCATTAGCTGCTCTGCTCAGAACAAAATGACAAGAAGAGATTTAGTATTGCACAAAAAATCCATAAACGGCTTCATTGCTGAAGCTAGGGTTTTTCACAAAAATCACTACACGTTTTCCCCACCCCTATGGCAGAAATAGGAAATATGCTCTTTTGTCATTATTGTAGCACGACCCTCCGTTATACTTAATCAGGTACACCGTGGCTGAGAGCAATGTGAGTTATGAAGTGAAAAAATGTGTTCCTTACCCGCACTGAAGTATATGTTCTATAGCTAAAATGCCAAAGGGCATGGATGTGGGGGGTAATAATGTAAGGGGTACTGTGACATTGCACACTATGAAAAGGCTACCTCTTACACCTACATATATAACATTAATACATTTTCCCGACTTTGTTGCCAAATTGCGCTCATCTAATAAAACCAGGGTAGCATTACGGCAGGTGCTAAGATACCTCTGTAACGGAGGTGCTCATCACAGTCACATGATGCGCGTTATCTTCTCCCGTGGTGGCAATGCGGCATCTTGCACATAGTCCAACCTGCCTGAGAAGAGAAGGTGAGTGTGTGCGCTGACAGATTGTGTGTGTGCTAGTGTACAGTGTTAGAGTGTGTGTTAGAGTCTGGTGTTAGAGTGAGTGAGAGCATGTGAGAGCGTATTGTGTTAAAGTGAGTTTGATGCAAGGTTTATGCCTATTGCATGCATTTTTAAATTCCCTCACTGTATTAATCCCTACCACTTCCAATGGGATGCTGTTCCTTTTATCTACCACCCACTCGATAAAGTAAAGTTAAATTACCCTACGCACTTTCAACAGAAGATATTAAAGTATAACCAAGTTGTTTTACTGTGCGCATGCATACATATATTTTACAAAAGGGTTTAATATTCAAGCTTTCCATACAAAGCCATGGAAGAAAAAAGCGCTATTAATAATTAAGCAGATATCTATAAAATGGAACGGCTTTTTCTCATCATTTGAATATTGCTGAACACAATTCTTTGCTAGAGAAATATATTTTTTTAATTATGCATAATTTTCCATGGAGTGAAGTGATGTGAACCATTTATATAGAAAATAAGCCAAGAATCCTGTTGTGTGCTGGGAACCAAATACATAAAAAGTATGCAGTTTGTATAATTTCATTAAAGTAAAAAAGTAAAGTTTTCAAAGGATCCATTTTTAATTGATGTATCCGCCCCACAACGTACAGTTTTTAAAAATGTATATATTTAAGCTTTCTTCTTCCACATTCAATACAATAACAAAATGGCGGACCAAGCATGAGTTCCAATATATCGTGAGTCCCAGTATCATCACCTTTCATTCCCATGACTTCCAATCAGACACAAAGAACAAATGCCTGTTTAACCAATAGGAATGCTCAAAACATCAGTGAGAAATATTCATATAAAGCGGTGTCACCAGCACAAACCAAAGTCGAGCTAAATGCCAGGCTTCTCTTCTTTAGCTGAGTCTACTGACCTGTCGCTTGTTTACTGGCATATTTTGCCCTAGGCCTAGAGCAGCAAGTCCTGGGGGGTAGCAGGCCCTCCTCACATAAAAATGGGCAGATCACCCTGTTGGGCGATCAGGTTTCCCGGTGCGCTGATTCTCCTTTGGCCATTTGAGGGGATCAGAGATATCCCTTGTATCCAGCCCAGTTACACTATAGAGGTATGTGCCCAGCCAGCATAGCCCTTATAGTAACCGTACCCATGTAACCTTCTGATGGTGGCCACTGAGGTTAAAGTATAGACGCAGATGAGACACCATTGGGCCTTTGGAATATCCTCAGAAGCTCATGTGGATGAAAAGATAGCAGTGGTGGAAGATTCTGAGCCAGTTTGTCTCTAGTTTACGCACATCCAAGTTCATGAGTTGGGCAAAAGTAGAAGCTGAAGTCCATGGTCAACTGCCCAGTATGGTGAAAACGTTGGAATAGGACCAGGGTGTTAAAATATTTTTTTGTTTAAAGAGGGCATTCATGGATGACCTTTGTTCACCTGAACAATGTTTTTCCCCCCCAGACTACAAGGTTCGTGGTTGAATCGTGCCAGCCTCCATCTTGGTCAAGGACACACTAGCCTGCAGAATAGGACAAAGAACGCTAACAGTAAAAAGGGGAAAGCCAAATGGCTCTGCAGAGTGTTTCACACGATTTGACTAGGCCTGTAGTTTACACTAAACTTAGCATATTCGTAATATATTATCATTTTTCCTTATGAATAAACCAATACACATTGAAAAGAACCATTCACAATAGTTTGTATATCTTCGATTTGCCAATGTCTAATGGGCGCAGGAGCTTACAAATGCTACAAAAGCAATTATTGTATTATCTAGTGAGTAAAGCGAGTACACCTTAGAAAATATGTCATGTTAATCCTTTTCTCTGAAGGTTTAATCACACAAAAACACACAGAAACTTTTAAGAAGCTTTTTCTGTTTCCATGGCAACAAACGATGAGCGCCTGCATTTACGTGACATGACAATTATGTTTTCCCAGCAAAAATATGAATGAGGCCAACTTTGTTATGGAAATGTTCAGGCATCCAAAAGTACTAGGGATGACGTGTATAATGCTACATTTAGTTTTCATCAGAGTAGGTGGAACAGCACCTTTAAATCCATTATTTAACACCATCAGATACCAGTTGGGCTTCATTCGGGATCGCCTGGTTATGCAATGGCCATGATATTTACACTTAGGCACATTCTGGACATTACCCAAGACAATGATGGACTTAGTTGTAGAACTGTTTTATGTATTGCACATCATATGCAATTTAATGCATATGACAGCTGAGATGTCCCCTTAAATTTACATGGTGTCCCCCTGGTAAACGCATGGGGGGCCCTGCAGATTGCCCCATTATCCATACTTCTGCTTAGCGATTTTCCATGGAGGACATGTGCCTGGCTGAACATACCTCATTCAACATCAAATACATACAGAAGGTCCCCTCCATTGCTGGCTCGGCAAACGCAGCAGTCTAGGGTCTCGCAAGACCCCCACGCGCATTTGCAGAAAGCACTCCCATTAACTTAAATGGCACCACTTCTCTTAAAAACAATGCATAAGAAAGGTACTCACAGGATAATTCCTTTCAGGGATAACCCATCAGAGTCTGCCCTACATACACTAGTAGTTGCACTTAGTAAACCTCTTGAATTAAACCTTTTTATGGGATGAGCTTAAAGATTGTCTCCGGTGGATTCAAATATATAAAACATAACTCATTTTTACCGTGTGTACTTTGCATAAATATATATACTGTACATTTAATTTTTTGGTTTTACGAAACATGCTTTCTTACTAGGGTTGCATTAAAGGTATTCACAATCTGTTGCTGGCAGGGGTCTTCATTGTAGTAGACTCCAGGGGGGGTTCAAGGATTAGTTTAGAGGGTCAGAGAACATGTCCATGTTTTGGTGGCCCTGGAGGTTGGTAGTTGTGAACTATATGGGATATACTGTCCAGTAAAAGGCAATGTATTGAAAGTTCTATTAGAGAGTTTTGGTTGCTCCAGCTATATTTTGACATTCATTATCGTGTAATTGCTTAAAACCACAATTTATAATAAAAAACAATATTCACCTCTAAATTATCTTGCATGTAATCGATACGTATTCTGAATTTGGAGAGACCTGCGTGCATCTATATTACATACAAAACTACACACAGTTGTTCTTGTATGATCATCATCTCCTGATTATGACATGATATAATATATAATATATATATATATATATATATATATATATATATATATATATATATATAACAGCAGAGACTGATAATAATTGGATCTAGATACACAGTCTGACAATAAGGAGCACACATGATGCATATGTGTATATTTCATACTTGTGAATCGTCATCTGATTTAAAGGGAAATAATATCATGGGACAGGGCAGCATATGATACAGAATGTTCAAGTGAGCACAGAGTTAACACATCTAGATGATGAGCAAGGTCCTTTACCAATCAGAATGTACATGGAACATTTTTAAAGGGAATGGACCAATGGATAGGTCTGGAGGGAGGGATCTGTGCTGCTGGAGAGGGTTTTTTTTCCCTGTTTCACCTTTTTAGTTTAGTAAATTACTGCAGTATGGAATATGCTAAGAAGTGGTGAGATCTCCAGCCAAAACATGAGACAAGAAGAAAGACCCAGCACAGTATGTCTTTATTACTGATACATTACTGTAAGCATATGATGCCCCAAGACTGTGAAACTTAAAGCAGAGCAGCTTTCCTACTTCCCACCCAAGCAATGGGACAACCTCTTTACAGGCACCTCAACTCAATCATCTGGACAAACATAGACAACTGGAGAAAAGGGACTTTTGTTCTGAAGAAATCTTGGTTGAAAGATTAGGGATCCTCTGGGGGTGCCAAAAAATCTAGAGGATCCCCAGATCTGGCTTCAAGTGGATCAAATTAAAGTGGTGGGGGTAAGACAGAGGAATCCTTCTCAGTGCTTGGAACAATCGTCTAGTCCTGTGACTTGCTAGTTGGCAAGATCTTGGGGCAGCTGGAGTCACTTTGTATGTTAAGCCAAGAGAATTGCTGGGTTTTATTGGAATACCTTTGGAAGAGAAGGAGCAGTGCTTGTCTGTTGTGCTGATCTTAAATCCTGTCTGCTTCTGCTGCTGTCCAAGGTGCTGATCACAACTCCTGTCTGCTTCTGCTGTTGTCCACGGTGCTGATCGCACCCACCGGCTGCTACTGTTACCCCTGCTGCTGATTTTATCGCAGGCAGTAGCTCACCTACCCTTCTTAAAGCCTTTCCTCCAGAATAACCAGTGGATGCAGACTAAAGGAGGGACACAATACTAGTTTTTCTTCCTACAATTACAAGCAGCTGTGCCCCCCCCCCCCGCCAATCCACCCTTATTTCAGGACTCTATCTGGTCTACCACCCACAGAACCGAAAACATGTGCAACCTCAATGCACTTGGAATCTACCTTTGGGAGACTGTTGTATTCTTCAGGTATGCTATTTCTATATTGCACAGAATCTAGCAAAAGAGATAGGGAAGGGGACGGGGGTTTAATGTCACTGGGGGGATGAGTGGGTGGGCGGAGATTAACCAAGGTATTTAATCCCAAACATTATGTGTAATTTGTAACTGGCATGGGTTTACAAACGCATCTAAGTACTTGATGTAATTAGTGCTGCAAAATCTGTAACCGCAGTGCTGATGAAAAACCCTATAGACTAGTGCTGGGAATAGCGACAACTAGTGGACGTCTGGGGTTACTGCAGCTCAATCTCATTTTATTTTTATTTTTTTTTTTCTTCTTCACATGTTTCAGAATGTGAATCTTACATGCAAGGCACGGCGATTGGTACATGTAAAGATCTGACCACATTAGGCTAACTACAGGAGATCACATTTTTATACAATACCAAATCTAATCTTTAATAATTACTAAGCAAAATTTGAGTAAAAATGGACAAAAATCTGTGTGTGTATATATATATATATATATATATATATATATATATATATATATATATATATGTGTGTGTGTGTGTTTTGCGCACCTAGTATGTTAGCTCTAAAGTGTTTAAACATATAAAACATCTGTTATTTCCAAGGTAGAAGGCTGTCATAGTGATATATTAAACACTACATATTTGCAGCAATTTACAAATAAAATCATGTTTTCCTATGCGTATGTATTCGATAGGTTTGTAGAGATGGTGGAACTATTTTTTTTTAGGAATTACGTGGCTGAGATGCATTTGAGAGGGATAAGGACAGGTCATTTATCACGTGAAAGCTGTGTCTACAGAAACCAGTTGAATTCTTATTACAGTCAATGTGAAGGAGACTTTTAGCTGATGACCCTAGATAATTTCCAAAAGGCATTTTATTGTTATCCCATTATTATTATTTATATCGTGCCAACAATTTATGCAGCACATACATTGAAAGGGCATGAAAAAAACTAGAATAAACAGACTAAGATGAACCGATTAGGTTACATTAGGTAACGAGGACCATTGCAAGTTCACGATCTAGAGTATATATGTTATGTGTTTTCCTTTTGAAAATCTTGAAATCATTGCTTACATTTGATTTTATAGCTTTAGAGAAAAGATAAGTGGCATTCCAACATTGACATTCATAATTTGTTATCTGGGTTTCATTCATTCTTTGACCTCTGTGAGATTCCGGTCCTGGTTATTAAAAATAGTCATCTAATTAACCCCTTGTAGGAATGCAAATTCATATTGTGAAACAGATGCCTCTTGCAGGTGCCATTAGTAGTTTGAGAAACATTAGCAGGCCAGCTGATATATATACAAAATTTTGTGTCGCATAAGCTATTTATTGCAGAGCAAAACCTCAGTGGTCCCTTGTTCGGGATTTACATAAAGTCTCACATTTGAAAAGCTTCTACAGGATCCCTTTTCAAGAATAAGCCTACCCTATATCTGTAAGTACGATAGTCTCAACAGTCTTCTACCTGATCAACTGATCAACTCATGTAAAAAATGCTGTAAGGTTATCATAGTCAAATGTTATCTTGTGCGGCAACATCTGATCATATGGGTGCTTTTTGTGAGTCATCATCAGGCCCGGACTGGGGATGACGAGACAGTCCTGGCACTTTAAGGCCAGCGGCCACCAAATGACAGAACAATGGCTGCTGGCTGGGTATGCGCGGCTGCACGTTATGTTTTTATGGCCATGCAGTGTGTGGCCGGTCACTTCCAGCCAGCGGCATTTCTGTCGCTGCAGGTGAGTATGGAGCTGTGTCAGCCAGCGGCCCACCAGGCATTAGCTCGGTGTGCCAGATGGCCAGTCCAGGCCTGGTCATCATAGATATTAACATATAGTCTAGAGACAACCATCTGTGTCACACCGCCAAGACCAGTCCTAAGTCAGCACGGTCCCTCCGAATAGCTATATTTATCACATGGTCAATAGACATGTTTCACATTTAGGTTTCATACACATATATATCTAGTTTGAAGGCAGATAAGCACCATTTGGTCCGTCTCGTCTGCCGTTATTCCTGATATTTAATAATGCCCTGAATTGCACAATGGTCTTGCGTTGCATTGACTGGCTGAGATGTAGTAAGAGTAAAGTCCTGGGCTGATGCATCGGGTGGAAAGCAAAATTAAAAGACGATCCCCTCAGTAGGAAGCCGGTGGATGCTCTTTACTATACAGTTATATACAGTTATATAGTATTGTAACACCCTATACAGACCAGACTTTGCATTAAGACCAATGGATCCCATCTGGAATAAATATCCATATTCAGCTTTTATATTTCCCGGGATTGTGGTAGCAGATGTGCTTCTTTTATGGCATTTTATTATACAGCACACTCGGTTGTGATACAATTAACATTTCAATCTTCAAGATTAATTGCTCACGGCACGTACAGATATGTATGTAAAGGCATGTGAGTGGGTATCTCTGCCTGCATGTATGGGATCCGTGTATATTCGTGTTATGTGAGGCTGCATGTATGTGTGTGAATGTCAGGTGAATGAGGGTATATGTGACTGAGTGTATGTATGTAAGCATTCATGTACATTACCATAAATCACACCCTTAACTGGATTTTTTACAATTGCAAATCCTATCAAATATAAAATAAATAATATCTAATTAAATAATCGGGTAAAATCATTTGGCGTACCAGGAGCAAATTACGATTGATAACAGGAATGTTACCATTATGCTATACAATTTGCATGCCAGAAACAGGGGGGGGCTTGCAAGGGGGGCAGTAAGGCAATTGTGCCCTTGGCTGGTCTAATTAAAACATTTTGGGCCACTACCTGAAGCTTTATAGCCATTCTACATATTATTACCAAGCTGGCTCGACTATAAAGAACTTTACATGGCATTTAACAATGACTGGATTCTTTTCTGCGCCTTTGGTGGGTTTGCTATACATTCTCTCTCTGTAAATGTGTTTTGGACAGGAATAGATAGTAGCATCTTCTACTCGATATGTGTTTTTTGGCGGAACTTGCCCCCTCTGGCCCGAATGTTGCCATCCCACCTCTCACCAATCAATAGCATAATTTACGATATATACCGATAGATAGATAGACGGATAGATAGACGGATAGATAGACGGATAAACAGATTGATTGATTATCCAATTTCCCAATGCTGTTGTTTATTAGCTTAGTTGATGACCTGTTACACATTTCAGACAAATGTATTATGTTTTTTCTGATCGCACAGCTTGATTGCTTAAGGCAAACCTCATATCTAGGGAAGCAGTGTGGTACAAAACCTACTTTACTGTTGTGTAAACAGCTTAATAGTTTTTCTGCACAATGTATGATAGAAGAAGAAGAAGTAGAAGGAGAGAGAGAGAGAGAGAGAGAGGGGGAGAGGGAGAGGGGGGGGAGTGGGGGGAGAGGGGAGAGAGAAGAGAGAGAGAGAGAGAAGAGAGAGAGAGAGAGAGAGAGGGAGAGGGAAGAGAGACAGAGAGAGAGAGAGGAGAAACCCCTATAAAATGCTGGTATTAAGTGTCTGTTAAATTCCATGAAAATATGTAATTATGTATTTTTTGTCTGAATACTCTACAGTTTGCTAAAGGCATACTCCAAATCGAGGGAAGAAGTGATACGTAAAAGACAGCTTTAATGCCATGTAAACAGCCTAATAGTCATGGGACACATTATATAAAATGAGCCAAGGGCTAAAAAAACCATAAAGGCTGTTTTTCAGTGCTTTTTTTTTTTTTAAGTAAAAGGTCTGTCACTTTTCCTAAATTCCACAATTTTTACAGTCCGATACACTAAATGAACTCATGTAATGGTGTTTCCAGTGTGAACTGAGAAATATATGTGTAATTAATGGTGCTAGTTAAATAAAATAATAATAAAAAAATATATATAATAATTATATATTAAATAATATATAAATATTATATATAATTATATATTAAAAAATATATAATTGAAAAAAGAGAGAAAAGAGGAGCAACATCCTCGTATAATAATGTTTATTAAAATTTTTACTGAAAAACATATATAAAATGCCTACTCACATGTAAGTACAGGCTGTAGATTATTGATGCCAAGCATTTCCCTTTGCCTATAATAATGTTTCTAGCACTGGTTTGATCTGATGCTACTAATCTACAGTGTAAACAATATTATATGATGATGTTGTGCCTGTTTTCTATCTTTTTATTATATATTAAAAATAAATTCAATTATTTCACCATCGAAATAGAGAGCAGCACTCCTCGTCCTCAAGTGGAATCTCAAGATTGAAGATTTATTAATTTTGGGAATTTTTATTGGAATTTTTCAATCAGGACAAGATCAGTGACATTTATATTATATTATTTATTATTCTTTATCCTTCACTGACGCCTTGAGCGCAGATGTTATTTATTTGGAGTTTGTTTTAGTTTATTTTATGTGAATAAATTAAATATCTGGATATGAATGATTATTCCTCCACATTAGGTTATTTCTCCTCTATTAAGCGACAGCTGATAGATCATACTTTCGTGAGAAGGAGGGAGAAGTGAGATAACATTAGGACTTAAAATTAACCGATTACTACTTGAGTCCAGTTTTATCAAATTTCAGTATCCATTAATTCAGTAATCCATTTGTTACCTTCATCTACTCGCGAGGGTTATTGGGCAATCAACCTATGGATTCTTTAACAAACTTGACAGTATGACATCATTCTTTCTTCTTTTGGGAGGTAGATGATTAGGCTGCTAAAATCATTATTGTGAAAAATCACTTAAAAACTGTAAAAACTAATTATTATTATTATGGCTAATGTTTCCTTCTTAATGCATTAGATACTTATGGATTACTATAATTAACTATAATGAAGAAGGCTTTTGATTACATTCATTTAGTGAAAACATTATAACCCTGACGGGAATAAGCAAGCACATATTCATCAGAAAAAATCTAAACATGGAAAAAAATATATTATAGTAAAATCTGTTCCAGATTCACATGTGATACACAACATGATACAATTATCCATTGAGATGAATATATTTTTGTATCCAATCAGCTATATGTCAGTAAAAGTATCGCGAACAATGAACTCCTGAATTGCCCTTTTCCTCCAGACAGAGCTGCGCTGGCGGTGATGGAGCAACCTGGCACTTTAAGGCCATAGGCCACCCGATGACATAAGTGGGTCCATAGGCTGGATATGCACACGTAACAAGCGGCCAGGCATGTCCAGCCATCAGCCACACACTGCAGCACCAGATCTGCTGCTAAAGTGGCAGATCTGATGAGTTCCAGATGGCCAGTCCAGGTCGGCCTCCAGAGCCTCCTGCTTGACTCTCGCTCTCTCTTTGCACAAAGAGCAGCTAATAAGATATGGCTTAGGAAGAGGCCAGCTTCAAGCAATACTGCGGCCTAAATAGAGTGTATGTATGTAAGATAACATTATATACATATATGCAGGGCCAATATAAAGAGCTCTTCGGTGACCTGTTCATTAACAGAAATGTACAAAGAACAAGAGGTCTACCCTCTGAGACTAGAAGAGTGCAGGTTTCATAGACGACAAAGGAAGGGATTCTTTACAGTGAGGACAATAAAGATATGGAATTCACTGCCAAGGGAGGTGGTGTTATCCAATACATTAGATGCCTTCAAAAGGGGCCTCGATATATTCTTAGAAAGGCATGACATACAGGGAAATAAATAGAATAACATTAATATTTTAGAGCTTCTTGATCCAAGGAGAAATCCGATTGCCTCTTGGAGTCAAGAAGGAATTTTTTTCCCCTGATGGCAGAATTCGAAGTAGCGTTATGAGGGGTTTTTTTGCCTTCTTTTGGATCAAGAATAGGAAGGTTAGGTAGAAGGGTTGAACTTGATGGACTTAGGTCTTTTTTCTGTGTAACTATGTAAGTCCTTGGGAAGTGGAGAAGAACTCATTGCTGGTGGGACTCCATCAACAACATAGAATAAGGAGTCCCTAATGGGAATTCTTGCAAAAACCCTATGTTCCTCTTTCCGAGCACTATGGAGAAGGAGAAAAACAGTGTTCTTGCAAAATGAATCAGTAACATTTGTATGCAAATAATTATATTCATTATGTTAACATCTGGCACAAGAGAATTGGGAAATTCTTGGCATATTAGCTCGTATCGTTGGGTACCATGTAGCACAGTGTTGAAGTATATGTAGCTATTAATCCTCCTGCTGTAAACAATTATTTGGACCTGGTTTAGACAAATGCTTTACTGGCCCCGCAGTGCCGCGAGGGATTAAAGATTAAGTGAGGATTTAATCTCGGTGTTATCTGGTAAATGTGAAAGCACTTAGATGACATCTGAACTGATTCATGTAATTTACTGCATGTGATAATGTCATGCTAAGAGGATTGAGACATGATCTGTGTTTCCAGAAGATTACTGTCAAAAGCGGTCGACATGACAAACTATAATTGATAGGGGCACTTTAATATATATACATACATATCTTGTATGTAACTATAATGTATATTCAACTATAAATAGTGAATGGTGCATGAAAAACTGCAAAATATGCTTGAACACATAACATGACGGCTAGATGAGAAGAAGACAGACCTCTACTTTGTAGTCAAAGTTGCCTTCACTACAATTTGCTAGTAATATGTGGATTATGTAGAAAAATAAAACATTTCTGTATAGGTTCCGTGTGGAAGATGTAACTGAATATCACAAACATTATCTTATTAATTAATTATATCTTTTAGAAAATATTTAAAATGCAATCTGTCACATTCACATGGAACTAATTCCATCTGCAGATCTTTACATCAACCTCGCCGAACCTAAGTATCGACAGATCTTTTGGCTCTCAGGATGAAAATATTTTTAGTGTCGTTTCCGAAATCACTCTTACACACAATATATGATCGCATCATTTAAGACCGGATGATGACATCTTGGGCTGTTGACTCATATCTGTAGAGTTGTCTAATATCTGTAACGCTGTATCGTTGCTACGCTGCCTTTGATTGCAAACCAGTGCCAAATGTTCAAATGTATAGAAGACATATGTACATATCTAAGACATTTAGAGCCAATAGATGGGAATCTAACACAATTATATTAATTTTCATTTTAACATGTGTTTTTGATACACAGTAATGGTTTTGGTGATGTCGAAGGAAACGCTTGTCCATTTTCAGGAAAGAGTCACCATGTTTAAGTAATTGTTGCTTTCTCATTTAAGTTTATTAAGTCATTCTATCTGGAGAAAACCCAAACCGAATTCCCCAAAACCCATGAGACTCAATATTCTTTTCTATGTTGGTCCAATTAATAGTATCGTCTTAGACTTATGGAAAAATGTTCTCTGGCAGATGTTCTTGCAGAATATTTGTAACTAGATAATTATATATATATATATATATATATATAATATTTTTACAAGCATACCTGGCTATGTTGAATAGATAAATAGAGTAATTAATTATATATATGTTGGGCTAAATGCATGAGGCAAATACAATTTCTTAAGTTGACTTGAATAATAGATTGGGAACAAAGATGATGTGTTTTACCAAATTCCGTATGTAACAAAACAAATTAAAGTAGTGGGTCATTTTTCATTCACAATAAAAATGCAAAACAGCATTTAACAAAGACGGCATTTAATCATTTTTTTTTAAAAAATAGTCATTTATTTTTTAAGTAAATGGGTATTCTTAACATATACTGACGTGCGCTGAAAAGAGCAGGATACATACAGAATTTGTGGTAATACATCTTGTCTGTGTCTGGAGTTAAAGATGTCTGAGTTTTGGCATTATTTGCATTCGGTGTTTGTAGGCTTGAGAACAGGTTGACCGTTGACCTTCTCCATAGTGTCCTGCATGATATAGCCTTTGCATGGCGGACTCAATCACTTGTAGTCTTTAAGGTATCAACAATGATCATTCCTCTGGTGCAGGCAAGACTATTGTGGAGTCACACACAAAAACACACTGGATATGAAAGCTTTTTTTAAAATTATTCAGCAGTTTTTTGAGATGTATTAGTCATTGTTTCAATCTATTTCATGTAAATTATGCCCATTATGGACTCTTGTCATCTTGAGTGTTCTCCACCATCTACAAACACGACTTATAAAGATACAACCTAAGCAACCAATGAGGGAAACAGAGGTCAAAGGAAATATTATGTTCTAATCATGAGTGAGGTAACGAAAGGCCAAAACTTGGCCTAGTTAGAAGCTTTGGTAGCAGGTAGTAAGTAGAGTGATCAATAGCATTTTGGTATGGAGAAATATCCACCAATGCTATCTGGACAGTACTGAATTTCAGAAACGTTAGGCCATCGGTACTTGTATCATTCACCAAACCATCGGTGAAACGCAGAGAATCTCCAGGTTCCTGATTCCTACCATTTTCACCATTAAAAAAATGCCTTTTTTCATTATCTTTTCTCTGGAATTTGGATTTGTGTGTGTTCTAGAATCTTATGAAGTTACCGTTGAAGTTGACCTATCATAACTTGAACATTTTTAAGTAGGCCGAGGAGGACCAGTTTCCTTTGCACTTGGTCCCATCAACACTTTCTGTCTAGGGTCCCACATTTGACGGACAACACAAAGGTGATTCACCCACCCTTCTAAAATCAACCCAGAAAATTGCAAATATCTTAGATTCTGTCAAGATGAGGAGATATTTGCATTTTCAGATTTGTTTAAACTGATAATATTACTGGTAATTTGTACTGGTACTGGTAATTTGTAACATATACTTTGCCTTAAATTTCATGTATCACTAGAAATATCGCGGTGTATGTATTACAAATATGTGAGTCATTAAACACAAATATGTTGATTTTCAGGTTAATAGAAAGGTGATTTCAAGTTATGACCAATCACGCCTTAGAATATAGAGAGGAAGAGATTTCCCTTGTATTTTGTATCAAATTAGCTCATCTTCCAGCCATTAAGTTGAACTTGGTTAAATAGCGCGTTTCATCCCACAAGAGCCATTTGTGTCACCCCAAATTTCAGGATATTTTAAATAACTGACGAAATGTTGTTCTCAAAACCCTAACCGAAGGTCATTACAGAGCAAAGTTATTTCTCGTAACTATTCATGAGTAGCAAGAAGACGGAGGTATAGTTTGGTATCCCTGAGGCTACAAAGGTCCTCTTGACCATGAAATAGCTACGAGAACATAAAACATTGGAGGTATTTCAGTTAACATCCCTGCAAGTTTCTCCTTGGAGAGTGAATAAGTGCTTTTGTGGAGATGTACAAGCTCCGGGGAGCTCTACATCCCAAATAAACAGTGATTCATCTTTCAGAGTACTAACTTGGGTATTCAGTTATCCTGTAAATTGTTCAAGCAGGTTGCTAACTGTTCTCCAGAATAAGTAAGCGTTGGATTATTTTATTAAAAGAGCTACAACGTGTTTACATGGTAATAAGCACAGATAGCTGGGTTTAAATACGTATCTCCTTCCTCAGTTCTTTCATTTGTCTAGGTGATAGAAATGCACATTCCTTCGAGAGATGAATTCATATCGAGCGTTTCTTTGATGAATGAATGCAGCCTATATTACCTGTTGGGAAATGAAGTGTGTTCCCTTGACATTTCATGCAAAAATCCCATCTATCTTTTAGAACATTGAGTAAAACATGTTTTACGGATCCAAAGTTCATATCCATCAGTGGAGTTTCGTTCCATGGGTATGTGAATGTGTCACATCTCACTGATGAGTGAATGAACTTGTGCCATTCATCAGTGAATGAGATCATTCCATTGATAAGCAGATGAGGCTGCTCTGTAATTCTCCTATTGATAAGTGAATGGATCAACTCCACTGGAAAACGAATGATGTCACATGTTCCATGTTTCAATCCTACATACCTAATGGATAAGTGAGTGTAGCTAAGCTTAATGATGAACTCTAGCATGTGCCTTTAATGATCGAGGCACACGCCATCTATGAGTAAATGCACCTGTTGTTTTCAGAGGAAAAAAATATATATATTAATAGTCTCTAAAATATAATTTTAAGAAGAAGCAAATAAATCCAGTACCATAACCTAATAAAATAATAATAAATACAAAATTACCGGATTGACACCCTAATGAGAATGCTTTTGCAAACAACAATCTGTTTTATTGTTTTGGTAACATTTAGATTGACTATTTATATCATAGAGGATCTGAGTCGGGAAATGGCCGCGCTCACATGGGGTAAGATAACTTAACGGGGAAGAATATTTAAGCAGAAACGGAGAAAACTTTAAATGGCTCAAATGGTATACACATGAGGTTGGTTCCTTCTGCTAATATTATAAATGTGCCAGTCTAATGTAACAGCCCCACCAGTATATAATGCATTTTAAAGTTTATTTATTAGTTTGCAATTTTTTCCTGTCCCCCACAAAAAAAATCTGGCGAAAAAACTGCAGCTTCAGAGCTGCAGCAGGACATCCCCACTGCTTTCCATAAGTTTTGGCTGCCTGGAGCTGGCAATCACTGGCAAGCAAGCGCTCCCGTTTACATCAATAATACTTTAATGCATTTTGTAATTGCTATGGCGGTCTGTCCCTTTTCATTATACAATTTACGACACAGATCCTTGAAGGTCAATTCTATTGATGCTGTTTTGAAGGTGAAGGTTGATCGTAGCAAATATTGAGTTGATTTAGATGTTTCTTCTGTTCACTCACATTTTGTTAAATGATGAAGATAAACTATTAACATGTCTGTTTTTACAGCATTCTTACTTTACAGCATTTTTTCACACCTGTCTAAAACATTTGTATTTATAATATAGATATATATATATATATATATATATATATACAGTTTATCCAAACGTTTAACCCTTAGACTGTTAGAAGGAAATAGAACTAGTGTTTTCATAACCCACGTGCTACTTATAGAATTGATTTATAACTTTCAAGGATCTGCATCATAAATTATATAATGAAAGAGACAAAAATGCAAAAGGAAATTGGCAAATATGCCTAATGCGCAGTACTATGTGTGTATATATTCTGTATATAGTCCGTGCTAGTGGGGACTTTTTAGATATATATATATAAACTACCATTAGGGTCATTTGGAAATTTCCTTGTTTGTGGAAGAAAAGCAGATTGTGTCCATTAAGACAACATCAAATGGATCAGAAATATTAGATATATATACATATAAGATAATTATATCGAGAAATCTTGAATTCAGAGAGAAATGGTCAATTTCTTAATAAAGCTAGGTATTGGTATGGGAGCCAGGAATCGTCCATTAAATATTTAGCATATACATATGATTAGCTCACATCAACCTCTGAAAAGTTACTAATCATAATTGGCTTTATTCTGATACTTTGCCCTACAGGGTAATTAACTCAGATCTCAATCATCTGAACCTATTGACTTGATATATCTACAAACATTTTTACAATTATGTTCTAATCTACTGGAAACTCAGAGATAATCCCAATCGAACATATATATATATATATATATATATATATATACTGTATATACCGTATATAGCGTATATATTTATATATGGCTGCATTAACAGACAATAGAAGCTGATATCATTAACGGATAGCCAGGGTCCGAAATATCTAAAGGCAGTTCAATACTTCATCTCAGATAAACATAATTATTTTTTTTCTGTTCCTCGATAAAACAAAATAACCTTTTGTTAAAGGTAATATTTTTTATTAGGTCAACATAGAAAAAAAATATAGATTAATATAATCTTTTGGGACTACTTCCATCTAAAGAAGACGAAGTCCTAAAAGTTTAACTCCACAAGTTAGTCCAATAAAAAGTATCACTTTGTATAGTGTAATATATTATATATATTCTATCAAGAGAATTACTGGATTACAAAAAAACAGAATAGTTGTAGGAGTGCAGAAACCAGCCTTTTGATGATTTACCTTTTAAAACATAGAATTTATAATACAAATACATATATTAAAGGGGTCTGACAAGACAAGAATTGACAGACTAAGACAAACCGATACATCAGGTGGAGAGAGCCCGGCTGGCAATCTTGATGGCAGATAAGGACTATTCGGACCGTCAAGTCTACCCAACTGTATTTTCCATTTCTGCTGGGAGGCTGTTCCACTTACCTACCCTCTCAGTGGAGTGTGAAGGTGTATGGTGGAACTGAATATTATTAAAGATTTGGTCTCCTTTTGGGTCTAAGCCAAACCCGTCTGTGTTTAGTTGAAGCAAAACCAATGCATCTCATTCTTCTTCAGTTCTAATGAGGCATTCTAATTAGCCTTTTAGGTCCGTTCGGGCTTTTGGATGCTCTTTAGGGTTACAGAGAGGTTAAACGGCTGATCCAGGGGTCGCCACAAGGCATTTACAGCTGCTTGGCCAAGCAAGCTCCATATGTACTATGTGTCCCTGGGCTTCAAAGGGGTAATAGCTGACGTTTTGATGGAAAGGGGGCTATGACGACTTTGAGAAGCAAAAGTAATTCTGTTTGTCTAACAATGTAACAGAAAGCTCTATGGAGAGTTCGAGAAATAATAATGTTACGGGCCAAAGGTAATGGCAATGAGGGGATACCACATTGTGTATTGTTTTCATTATTTATTTTTATGTATTGTTTTAATTATTTATTTTCATGTATTGTTTTAATTATGTATTTTTATTATTATTGTTTTTATTAAATTGAAATTTGATTTTCCTTTACATGTTTTACTATTCTCAAAATCAATAATCTTTAGTTGAATTCTTCCAAGATATTTGGTTTAAACAATATATATAAATGTTTTATACTAATAAAAGTATATTTTATAAAAATATTTTTTTATTTTATTTTATACTAGGGGAAAAGGTCTAAACTTAACTATAACTAAAAAAACAGACTATACGCATTAGTGAATTTTATCGGCAATTGGAAATTTCTAGAACATTTTCGGAATACATATTCTCTAAAATTCATCACATCCGTGCTCAGCTATGTAACATGCGCAGACTATATAAAAGACCTGATTCATAATGGTGCTTTGAGTCTGGGAGAAAAATAAGATCAACATTCATAACTACCTGAATTATTTGATTTTGCTTCCTTATCACGCAAGTCAGCACGATTATTGATACAGATCACTTCTAATTTCCCCAAAAATTCAAGCAATGCCTTCATTATGATTTAAGTATCCCGTAGTTGACGTGTCTAACATATATTTCCAAGTGCATAATTTATTTTTATTGCGTAATATGACAACACCAATTCATCCATTAGTCTAAAGCGGTGTATTTTTCGTAAAGGGCTTCCATAAAAAGAGAAAAATCAATGGAAGAAGGGGTTAAGTAAACAGATATGACTGCCCAGGGGAACATTAAACGTCCAGATGTAGAGATAATGAAGTGTTATTGATCAGTTTTAAGCAATTGTTCCCAAGCGCAGCATATAAAAATAATCTTCTAACCAACGAAAGCCAATATTGCGCAAGTATGTGTGAGGCTAGTTCCTTGCCAGCTCAGACTGGCCATACGGCTACTAGCCAGCATCACGCCACTGCTAGTCCAACAGCGGATTGAGTGCTACAGTGTGCGGCCACCAGCTGGATATACCCAGCCGCATGCTACGTGGGCACAACATGGTAGCATGTGGCCTTACACAACCAGCCGTCGACCTCAGTCATGTGCTTGGCAGCCGCGGGCCTTAAAGTGCCAGGGCTGCCTTATTGTCCTCGTTCTGGTCCGGGTTCCTAGTATCAGATGGGTGCATAAATTATTAACTGTAAGAGATGGGATGATTTAGAAGGTTGAGTGTTGACCTCCAAAATGAATGTAAGAGCAAATTTATTTTACTCTGCTGAATCCAGTGCTAGGTAGCAATTAACCATGAGCGTTGGATAGATATGATCAAATTAGCACTGGAGGTGCCAAGGAGCAGTAGAGCACTGGAGAATATGTTGCTCATCTATCTCTGCTACCCAGATGTATGAAGGATGTTAAAAGACCAGGAGTGTTGGCCACACATGTAAGTGAGTTGCCATCCTTTTTTTCTTTTTCAATTGCTTTTGTTGACTGGTTCTAGCTCCAGCCACGTTCTCTTGAGGTGTTCCTAGTCTTCATCCACCGCCACCTGTTTAATAGATGGTCTGTTGGGAGAGCTTGGCAAACACATATATGTAATGTAATGACCCAAACTCAACGAATGCCAACTGCTTGGGCTCAAGGTGGAGATATCTTTACCAAATGATCTTCTGCTACCATCTCCTATCTTACTTCTTCTATTCAAGTCCCCGATATTATTAATTCTTTCCAGCTGGTTCTTCAGATAATGTTCTTGTAAAGATTATAAAGTTTATGAGGTTGCTAAAGATAAGTAGACCTTTCCACTACATTGATTGTCCTTTGTAACTTAATATTTAAAACTGCGCCAAACAACAAACCATCCAATTCTAGATTGGCGGCACTATATAAATATCTTTAAAAATGAGGCTCAAATCTAAGGACGGTTAGAAGAATACCCTGGACCACTCTCTGGAGTTTCTGAAGATGCGTAACAGCCAGGGAAATCAACACTAAGGAATCTAAAATTTCGTTTTTAAATATAGCACTTGGTAAGAAAGTATTGCTTTAAGGTGGATCTAAATAATATCAATATTTGACGAGTACGACCGTCACACCATAAATCAAATTACCTATGAAGAAAATGACTGCCAAAATAGCAGAATTATTGGTATGAACTACAAAATTAGAGTTTTATAGCTAGAAAAATGCAATTTCATAAGGTAATTTACCTGGGGATTAAAACCTATAAAATGAAACAAAATCAGTGGAACATCTAATATAACATTAATTTGTTTTTTTTTCCCCAATCCCCTTACTGTAGTTCCTTCTGGAACTGTACATTTGTTGAAGTATTGTTTTATTTCTAAAACAAAACGGAAGGAAGAGCAATGATACTGCAAAGAAACTACGTAGACCAAGTATTAAAATACAGACACCGAAGTAGAATTGAATACAAAAATCTTGGATATTAGTATTGGGAATGTTCTTGTAATCTCTGGTTCTGTTGAGGTTTTGAAGAACATGACATTTCTTTCCCCCAAAGGTAATTATTTGTTGAGTTGGCCAGTGGGATACAAGTGTCCTAAACGTTCTTTGGTTAGCCTTCCTTTTACTGAACTGCCTTTAGCTGCCTACAGCTTGGATAAAGAGTCTTGGACCTTAACTACAAGGGCTGTCAGGGAGTAGAGAGTTCTGTACAGAAGTGGTAACAATTTATTTCCTAAATCATTACAATTTTTATGAGTTTCATCACCAGTGTATCTCACTTTCCACTCGCAATGCTTGTGCAGTTTGTAATTCACAATAACCGCTAAGCACTTTCATCCAGACCAATAACCTGGTTTCCTAGTACAGTTGACAACTTTCCCATGTCTTTTGCCTATATTACAGCAACATACATGCAGAGTTATGAGAGACGGGTTTTATGTTGACAGAGGGTGCAGCGACATCAATGAGGTGTCTCAAGTAATACATGCAGAGACAGATCTTAACATGTTAAGCTGGGATTTTGGTAAATTTTAACCATTTAAGACATTTTTCCATTGTCCCCAACAAGTCCCCAGGCAGAACCAACCCAGAGTGACAGCAGTCCGCTCCCTTATTGTGGCAGTAGCACTTAACACAGCATAGTTAGGATCTGTGCAACAGAGCTTTAAATTTGAAGTGAAGTGAGTGAATATACATTTTCCTACTTTTATCGAAATTATTACAGACATTAATTTGTCTCTAATACCAGCTGTGCAATTTCAAAATTAAATCTATCTTCCTGTCCACAGTGCTTGCATCCCATTGAGATCTAACAGTATATCAGTAACGATCATTGATCATCTCATTTTCATATGGTTCAGCTGCCCTTTTTTTTTCTTATAAACCTATTTCTATGCATTTTAAATATCTTTTATTTATTCTCTCCTTTTGCAGCCTGGCAGCTTCTAAAGAGGTTGGAGCATCGGCCCGCTCAGCTCCAAAACTCATGTCTCCCTCTGATTTCCTGGACAAGTTGATGGGGAAGATCTCTGGATATGATGCCCGTATCCGACCCAATTTCAAAGGTGCCTACAGATATAGAAATCATCCAACCTCAATGTCGCTGTGTACTTTCTCCAAGGCCAGGCCAGGGACTCTTAATGCCCTTGGGAAACCGTAATTTAGATATGCCATCTTCTAACGTCCTTCTGTAGAATCTCTTGTATCTGGCAAAGCTTGGTTCCAAAAAGTCTCTCTAAGTTACATGTCTTAGCTCCAGGTCAACCATGGTTACCCCCAATGGCCAAGCAAGTGGAATAATACACGCTATATTTTGATAGTGAGGGAATGTTTCAGTAGTAACAGTACTTTTTATATTTATGAATGGAGCTACTTTTGTCCAATTGTTTTAGGTCCTCCAGTGAATGTAAGCTGCAATATCTTCATTAACAGCTTTGGGTCGATTGCAGAAACAACCATGGTGAGTGGAACGTTAACACTGCTCTCTACAATAATATCGTGCGTATAATAATGTATACCTTTGTCGTGAAAGTAAATGAATGAGCGCGTAGAATGTGACATTATGAAAGGTAGCGCGGTAGGTTAGCAGGAGACAGATTGTTTATTGTTCTCTATATATAATGCATTCATTCAGACTGGAACTGGATTCCTCTATTACATACAAAGGAAACATTGGTTCTTTATTATGTTTCCCCTATATTATCCTTGCCTTGTTTATATCATTTCTTATACAGTCTTATCACTGCGGCTATCCCACCAATCCCAATCATTACTGCTATTCCTGTGTTTCACAAAGATGATTATCTCATTGGAATCCCTATACGATCTGTATACTGATGTTTCAGACACACATAACAAAACATACATACATACATATATGTGCATACATGCACCCAAATACACATACTGTATAGAACACCCATGGCATATACATAAAGCTATCCTGAATATAAGACAAAAGCAAGGGCTGAGCTCTTAACAACAGCCACGGTTTGTAGGTGAAATGAGGTGGGCTAAAGTATTTCATGTCACTGGCTATGCGTTATGAAATGTGTTTCTCCTGCGGGGGCATGTGAAATGGCCCTGCATAAATGCATTGTGACATCTTAGGTAAAATCTACTCGATTGGCGAGGTATGAAAGGACAAAAAGCTCTCCACGTACCAGAAATTTCCCAAAATGAACCAAAAGGTTACAGAAAGTGCTGGTGTTCTATGAATAAAATGTAGTTAAATAGTTAAATTGGCGCAATTTGCCTACAACTCGCAGATTATTGACTAAACTCTAAGTCAGGGGTGTCCAACCTGCGGCCCTCCAGCTGCTGCAGGACTACATCTCCCATACTCCTCAGCCAGCCCCTTAGCTGAAAGAGCATAATGGGAGATGTAGTCCTGCAGCAGCTGAAGGGCTGCAGGTTGGACACCCCTGCTCACAACTACAGAAAGGCTAACCATGTTTTACAGAATCAGGAAAATAAAGCGCTGTAAAATACACCATTAACCATCCATGCTTTATCAAAAAGCTAGTTGAGCCCACTTTCATCTCACAGGACTAAACTAGATTGAGTTTAGATCAATAAACATGGGAAGATCTATCAGGATAAAAAAGTCAAACAGCAGTGCATGTGTAGTATTTCAGAGCTATTCCAGAGGGCTTGGATTTGGTTAAATCTGTTTAAATTAAGTTAAAAGTTCTTAACAAGGTCAAAAAATACCTAAAACCTGTTTCTATTCCATGATCATGAACATGTTCAGTAAGCATTAGACAGCAACTCATCTCAAGTCCTGCTTAGTGTCCATCTGTTCTTCACCTCTCCATGGGAAATCGTAGATACTCATGGGGTTTTTAAGGAATATCTATGTGTCTCTTGAACCAAATATAACACAAAATCACAGCTTTTATGTCTTTAAGGTGTAGATCTATTTCTTGTAGAGATAAAGCATACTGATAACAAACCTTGCTTGTTGTAGGTTAGGTTTCTCGGATGAAGAGATTGAAATGAAGGGAGAGAGACCTAGTCTTACTACATATACACTTTTTACTTTTTACAGTATCAATTAGGATGAAATTATTATGGGCAATTTATGGAGTCTCCTATTCTATAGGAGCATTCTTTAACTACATTAGCAATCCAGAGAAACCAACTCTATCACATGGATAAAACATGTTCATGTATCTTGTGTTTTTGCCATACCTATACAAAAAAAACAGAATGTTGCAGAATCTTGTAATACCTTTTTTATTGGACTAACAGTATTTAAAATAATAGACGAGCTTTCGGGAGTCCTCCCTTTGTCAAGTCAAAAGCATTTCTGACCAAGCAAGTGAAAAACACAGTTTAAAACAGTTTAAAACGGACCAGTACATGTTCTGATACAGGGTTAAAACAGGGGTTAAAATAACAAGATAGAGAATTGCAGACAAACCCCTGTTTTAACCCTGTATCAGAACATGTACTGGTCCGTTGTAAACTGTTTTAAACTGTGTTTTTCACTTGCTTGGTCAGAAATGCTTTTGACTTGACAAAGGGAGGACTCCCGAAAGCTCGTCTATTATTTTAAATACTGTTAGTCCAATAAAAAAGGTATTACAAGATTCTGCAACATTCTGTTTTTTTTGCATTCGTATACACTGGACTAATACGGCTACCCCAAACTACAGTGCCATACCTATATAAACACGGAATAAGTCAAATATGGTTTTCTTACAGGGTTTATTCACTATGGTTTGTAGGTGAGTTGTGGTGGGTTTCAGTTTCCAAGGGACATCTCTGTTGAGTTTCTCCTACCGAAAGAACTGAGCTGCATAAATGATAATGAAGTCTGTGACATGACATTTCACTGAAAAGCATGGCTGACCTTCCTATAGTGCATAGTAGACTTGTGCATTCGGATTCATACAAATTTCAATTTTCCATGTCCCTGTCTCCTTTTCCGCTTCTCTTGCCTCTTCTTGTTCCATTTCACCCTAGCATCAGCTCCATTAACCTGGCCTCCTGGAGAACTTCCACAAAAGGGTGGAGCCTCCACGCACACCTTATCCCCCGATTGGAGGAACGGGGAGAGACGCTGTCCCCATGGCGCACGCTATGGCTCCAACTACGGAAGTATTTCAAGAGGCCAGAATATTGTAGACCGGGGAGAATCAGACAACGGAAAAAGGCAGGAGAACAAGATGAGGCAAGAGAAAAAGTGTAAAAGGACACAGGAACACTGAATCGGTCAGCGAAGAAAGTAGAGAGATGTTGAGAGAGAGCATGAAAGTGAATGAAAGTGTGAGGGAGCATGAAAGAGTGTGAGAGAGCATGAGTGGTCGAGTGAAAGCATGAGAGAGGGTGAATGACAATATATTTAGTTTCCAAATGGAAAACGCCCTCCTCCAACCTGAAAGGGCGGGAACCAAAATTTGCTCCCAACGTGGTCCATTTGCACAAGTCTAGTGTATAGTTTTTTGTCTTAACTAAGTACATCTAGCACAAAAAATGATGGTTCAATGAACCAACCCTGTGTGTTAAGTCGGAGATACTATAACTACAAATGATGGCTGCGTGGTGCCCTCACAAATTCCTTAGGCTTTGTAACGGGGAGATAACACAAATGTACCAGCGTTGAGGATGCTCCCAATTTTTACAACACAAATCCTTTTTGTCTAAAATGAGCAAAAGTTCTTTGTCTATTTAGGAACGCGCTGCAGCCTCCACTGTGTGTAGGAAGAAAGCCTTATATTTTGGATGAAATCATAGTGTTATTGATATTCTGAAACTGAAACAAAATTACATTTCTGTTCTAGCTCCGGCACCCTAGGACGGGAATTATTAAAAACTGTATTTTTATGAGCATAGGACAAAATCAATCAGCTCTTCGGATCTTTTCTTAGCTTTGTGCTAAATAACTTGTTTTGTTAAAATTACTTGGGCAAAGTGGAGTGGTTGTTGAGTCTCACTTGAAAATAATATGCAAATAACAGGGAAATCCCCTCCATCCCCAATTAACTAAAAAAAAATATATGCAGAAAATCAGCAGGACTTGAGCGGGACTTGATCCAAATATTTGAAAGTATGTCGGTGTTGGTGGGTGTAGCAATTTAACTCTTCTACTTTGATGTTCGTGGCCCCCTAAACATATGGGTACTTGCTCAACCTGAAAAAGATCCATCCCCATCCATATTTTTGTATGAAAAAACTTTATTAAACAATGTTGGCAGTATACACGAAGACAAAAGGACAGAATACCCAACACATTTTTCAATGTGATGTCTGGTGTACCAATGGCTATGTCCTGCTTCGGCCATGAGCCAGGAAAAAAACATTTGAAAATAAAGCAACACAATTAAAAACTCCTCAGGTTACAAGATATGACCAAAAGTATTAAATAAAAACTATATTTGTATATTTAAGTACAATTTATGTTACATACAGTTCATTTTGTAAGGACTCCAACGCGTTTTAATGCATATGAATCAGTGCAGGAGATCTTTAGCTACTAGAGTTAGAAAATGAGACTTCGGTTATTACTTATATTATTATAATTCTCTTTTATTTATATTATGGTTCCAGCTATTTACGCAGCGCTTCTTACAGTACATATATTCAAAGGGTCTGACAAAACTTGAACTGACAGACTAAGACAAATCAATACATTTGGTAAAGAGGGTCACGAGACTCAAGCTAACAGCATCCTTAGTAATGCGGTTATTGAAAATTACACACACATGAGCTCAATGGATTCACCGCGGACACAGTCCCTTTAAAACACTCAGAATTTGTATCCCCATAATTAAAAACTCAGATTCACAATTTTTTAGGAGTATTGGTAAGAATAAGAGTGTTTATAACAGGTTTGAGAAGTAACCAGAAAAATCAACTTAGCAAAGATAATTATGCTCACTTGATTGCTTTTTGTTAAAGAACAACACTTTTTGCAGAATAGGATGCTGATGGCTAAAAGTAAGGAGTTTTCACTTAAAATATCAAATTTAGTACACTTATACTGGCACTGTCCAATGAAAGATGACATCCCTAAAACAATTATGAATGGCAGATGGGGTAATGACATACATTCTCTCATTTGGTCCATCTTTCATCATTTCGTCGAAGAAGACCTTGCGGGCAAACAAGACCATTCCGTCGGCTTATTAGGCCACATCACAGCATCTCAGATAAATGACTTCAGTCAGTTCCAGTGTTTGTGTAGGTGAAGAACATTAAAATATATAAATATTTATTTTTTTAGAAAAAGGACATTTAAATATTAACGTCTAGAAAAGTTCTGTACATCATGCTGTGTTGAAGGAGAATGCGAACATGACTGATTATATGCTTCTAGTTCTCACCTCTGTGTCCAGAGATGTATTTAACTAGATCATGGATAGATTCAAATATTACACCATTAAACTAGGTAAAGCAAGATATATTGTGGACACACTGAAAATTTTTACTTGATTTGTAAAACAATACCCTGAGTCAGAATACGAGTGCATGTATAATATAACCAGAGTTATTTAAAAAAATGTATTTAAGAAAAACTCTGTGTGTTCTTATCAGCATTTTCCAATTACTGATTTGCATCAATTTAATAATCATACAAAATATAGTTTTACCTGGCAGTTATTGTTATTATCACTAATGTGCCAACATATTGTTGGTAAAGTGTCGGGATTATAGGGACAGAGTAAATAATAATGCATGAATGAATGAATGAGTGAATGAATGAACGGGGAAAGAGGGAAAACATTAGATCGGGAAGCTGTGCCCCTGGGTAGATATTGTAACAATTAATGCGATAGGTGTTAGTGCCACATACAGATTCAGGTATTTTTTCTGTGGATTATATATACCGGAATTGAAGAATACCCCTAAGTCTTTTCTGTTGTAGCCAAACTCTAAATTAGGCACTGTCTGCATTAAATGGCTTTGAACAGCAAAATATATAAACAGCCGTAGGCACACATCCCATATGCAGTGAACTTGTTTAATTTATTGGAGCCTATGAAGATGCAAGCAAGTCTGTCCCTCAGCATTTTGCTCATGTCTTGATTTACAATGTACTGGACAGGCTACTAATGGGAAAAGAGATGCCTGATAATTAAATTAACATAACTCACCAAAGTGTCAGTGACAGACTAAGATGTCAGCATTTTTGTAGAGTAGGAAATGTGTTAACGCAAATGACTGTGCTGTGTCGGACTTTAGAATGTGTGCCTCTTATAAAAGAAAAAGAAGCTTGACCATGAATACATGACTGGTGCTCTGGCTGCCATGTTGTATCAATGTGGATTTGGATTTTTTCCATCAAAGGGTTGGTTGCCCCATGGGGCAGTTGGTTTCATCTAGATAATCATGCCCATGATAGGTTGAAAACATCTTTGCCAGATGTTTGGACCTGGCAGTTGCCTGTTTGTTCTCTCCTAGCACTCCTATAAACTCACAATTTATTCAGGGATTTATTCTCGGTGTCCTTACTTTTTTTAGGATTACAGGTTGAATATTTTCTTGCGCCAGCAGTGGAATGACCCTCGGTTAGCTTACAGTGAATTCCCAGATGATTCTTTGGATTTGGACCCTTCTATGTTAGACTCAATTTGGAAGCCAGATTTGTTCTTTGCCAATGAGAAGGGAGCTAACTTCCATGAAATCACAACTGACAACAAGCTATTGAGAATCTTCAAGAATGGCAACGTTCTTTACAGTATACGGTAAGTTTAGGAGGACATCAACAGCCACTTGGTAAACTCATGACATGTACGATCTCCATTTTCTAGAAATGTGTTATTTGTTTAAATGGATACAGGAGGCTGCCAATTTAGAGCCTAGCTGCACTTGAATTCAGATCCATTCTCATCAAGATACACATATTGTATGCAAATGTATGACCAACTTAGACACGAGTCCAGGTATGAACTGAATATGGAATTTTACCCATGCAGCTAACTTGTCATGAGCTTTAACACCTATATATTTCTAGTTTCTACACTAATGAAAACCATTTTTTCTCCACTCTAGGTTGACTCTGACATTGGCCTGTCCCATGGACTTAAAAAATTTCCCAATGGATGTTCAAACTTGTATCATGCAACTGGAGAGCTGTAAGTCAGGAAGGAGATCCTACTGTATATAAACCATATATGATATTGGACTATTAATATGTATATCATTCTGGTGTGATGGGAGGAATGACCACTCGTGGTTTCGTAGACATCATATAGAGCCTAGAGGTGATTTATAATCATACCTTGGAATTTACGGGGTGTGATTACATGATGTTCTATTCATGGAGTGCCAGCTGATTTCCTAGTAAATATTGAGAATAACCTTCTGCCTTCTGAAAGCTTTTCTCCCTAATAGAACTAAAATATGGAACCAGGCAGATGGAGGCTGGACCCTGAATGAAAATTATAAAATATCATGAGCTCTTTTTTTACATTTTTCTTGAAATTCACTTGTTCATTAATTCAAGGTAACGTAAAATAAAACGTGCAAACAGCGATTAGTAAGTTATCCTGTACAAGATGGATGTATCATGTGATTTATGAAACACTAACCAGGTGGGGTGTTTTTGAACAAGTAAATGCTCTTCAGATGTACTAAATGTGCTGGTAGAATAATGGAGATAACCAGAAATTCTATAAGCATTAAAACTAGTATGTTCTTAACCCCTTAATGACAAAGCCCGTACATGCACGGCCTCAAAATGCATGGGGTAGGGACCGCCCATTGTCCTTCAGGGGTTAAACAGATTTAATGTTCCATTGATCACATTGTTTATAGCCTCTTTTGCTACCAAAGTCATAATGAATGCTCAAAAATGTAGTTAACACAACCTAATGGTCATGTATATATTTTTCTACTATAAATCTATCCATTTGTTCAACAGTTGGATACACAATGAATGACCTCATATTTGAATGGGAAGAGGTGGGTGCTGTACAGGTCGCAGATGGACTTACCCTGCCTCAGTTTATCCTGAAGGAGGAGAAAGACCTACGATATTGCACCAAGCATTACAACACTGGTTAGTCACAAACGCAGTGAGCAATGTCGTCGACCATCAGTTACACCAGTGATATCCCCCATTCTGCTAAAATATGGACATATCCCACATGGATATTTATACCGTATTTGCACGATTATAAGACAATGTTTTTTCAGAGCAAATGCTCTGAAAAATAACCATCAAGGTCGTCTTCTAATGAGAACTCAAATAGTGGTCTGACTACAAGACTAAGGTCCAGATCCCCGCAGCTCTGCAGGGGGCCTGGATTCTCCTCTCTGGCAGCTGGTGGAGGTCTGTGCGATGCCGCTGCTTCTGGCACTTTTGCCGGGGCTTCTGTAACAGATCGACTGGCATCACATGGCCTTCCTGTGCCCATTCAGAGAAGCCCCGACTGAAGTGCTGGCAGCAGCGGAGGTTGTCTGCAGCGGCTGACCCACTATGCACCAAGGAATCTGAAGCACGGGGAGAAGTCTGGGTATGCACTGGTAAGTCGGGGGAGGGTAAGAGTGGCATATGTGGGGGGGATAAGGCCTTTCTGGAGGCAGAGGGGCATATAGGGGGTTAACAAGAATATTAGGGAGGCAGAGGGGCATATAGAGGGTTAAAGGAATAGCAGGGAGGCAGAGTGGCATATGGGGTGTTAAAAGGAAAATCAGGGAGGCATTTGTTGCATGCATTGTAAAGAAACCTTTTCTGTAGTCATACACATACCTAGGAAATTTCCAGGGAGCCTACCCAGAGCTCTCTGGGCTTTGTGATGGGTTTGGGCTAGTCACACTTGGAGAGGAGCTAGACCAGAACTGGGTGTGGGGTAAGTGGGACTTGGGCGTAGACTGGGTGTGGCCAAATGCCACTCCCCTGTCTGGAGAAAGAAGAAACTGATCTGGAGACCTGGAGAAGCATGGCTTCAACACGAGACTCTGGGTCAAAGTGCCTTTTGACCACTAGACCTTTGACCATAGTTAGGGTTGCTACGGTGACACTGCCCTCTCCATTTATCACATGATCTCTTTGAAGATGAAACAGTAAAGGTAGGAGGTATGAACTTGTAGCTTTCTGATGAAATTGTATGAAGTTTTCTAGGGTTTTTGTGGTTGCGGATGATATAACCAGAAGCTTGATGCCTAAAGTTCAATTTCCAATTAATATAAATCCATTTTTGTTAAATCAACTTGTTACCCCAGTGCAGGGCTGGCCCTACAATGGAGCCGACTGGGGCAATTGCACTTTGCGCTTTTTTTCTTTTTTAAGCGGAGGAGAGAGGGGCGCCAAGTGGTTCTCGCTTACCTGCTTGGTGCCCCTCTCTCTCTCCTGCGGCGAGTCTCCCTGTTCAGTCTCGGTGCCGGCTTGTAATGTGCCGGAAGTGACGTCAATTTCCGGCGCTCAGCATTACAAGTCGGCGCCGTGGCAGAGAAGGGAGACTCGCCGCAGGACTGTTTGAAGGTAAGTATCGGAGGGGGGGCGGCATTTTAAACTTCGCCCCAGGCGGCATTAAGTCTTGGGCCGGCCCTGCACCAGTGGATAGAGAATTTGGCTCCTAGAGCAGGTCCTTTGCACCCATGAACCAGTCCTTCCTGCTTACTGTTATTTATTGAGTTGCATAGCACCATCATATTCTGCAGTGTTGTACAATGTCACAAAAATAGTGCATCACATGTTGGACAGAAACACAAGGTGAGGGGGCCCTTCTCAGGAGAACTACTCAATCTAGCAGACACCTTTTAATGTAAGATATCTGGATTCATGTTCTTTTTTTTGTGCTGAGATGACAGGTACTTTTTCATAAGATACATCAATGTTTCAAGATGACATTTCTTTAGTATGTGGTGGTCGTTGCGGATTTCTTAGCGTACTAATGCATATTTTGACAGGTATGCCTTTTACCGAATGTTTCTCAGGGAAATACCATAAGACTGTATTCTCTTGAATTTTAATAACCCCTGAAGATGCCATGAGTTACTTTCATGGCACATTTCTTTATTTGAAAGTTTAGAATGATGGTTAGAACAATAACATGATACAAAAATACAAAAAAAAACAATAAAGCATCAGATATCATTGTGTATGACAGCCTAATAGTAAAGGACAAATAAGAAGAGTAAATTCGACATAAACCTATAAAACAGATAAGTAGACAGACAACAACAAGACTAAGATATGTGGTGTGGAAGAAGCGGCGTAAGAGGCAATCTTATATCAATTTTTACATAGCTAATCGAAAAATTCAGGCCGATGCACTGACCTAATATTTTGATCGATTTTATCCAGCCAAAATTTCCAAATTTCATATTTTTAGGAGAGTTTTAATATGGCCAGCTCAAAGCCCTTTCCATGTTAACTTGAGCTCTTATTTGTCATATAACTGCAGACCAAGATAGCTGATGGGCCTGTTTCCAATTCCGAGTGATAATTTGACAGCCATTAGACAGTGGGTAATGAAATCTAAGTCTTTAAGTTTTACATGTAGTAGTGCAACCTCAGGTGTTTTCTTTAATTTTATATAGGTCATATTCATTATGGGCTTAAACGCACTAGACCACTGTTGGAGACTTTTTTCATTGCACATTTCTATCTAATATGAGGATGAGTCGAAGATAAAAGCCGGTTTTCGCACCAGTACTGAACCGACTTGTAAATTTGAACCAAAAGCCACCAGGTTGAGAAGCATAGCTTGGAACATTTGTTGAGTAGTGGCCTTCAGTCATCCATGTGATTAAATAAATAGGTGTAGTATGGGGAAGTGGTATAAGGGTATAGGATTCTATTGCAATTGATAAATACATGAAGGCACTCTCAATAAAGGCGGCATGTGGGTACCCTACATGCACACAGACATCATGACCCTGGTGTCACAGAAGTGGACTTAGCCAGCAAGAGTTCTTTGTGAATGTAAGAAGTTATAATTAAACCCCAACCTTTTAATGGCCCCACAGTAATTATAATGTGGGTGGACTAGTCTCTCGACATGTTGTAGTTTGAATCCTAACCTGATTTCCACATTTTATTTTGTCCACTTTAGGGAAATTCACTTGCATTGAGGCACGTTTTCACCTAGAGAGACAAATGGGTTACTATCTGATTCAGATGTACATCCCAAGTTTGCTGATTGTCATCCTCTCCTGGGTGTCGTTCTGGATCAATATGGATGCAGCTCCAGCTAGAGTTGGACTTGGCATCACTACTGTCCTGACTATGACCACTCAAAGTTCTGGGTCCAGAGCCTCTCTACCAAAGGTTAGAACTGTGCTTCTACATGTAAAGAAGCCACATCATGATTATATGTCCATTCTGATTTTTTATTCAATGGCTGCAACATGTTCACTTGAAGGATTTCTGTGTTCTTTCATCATCATTTTTATTTATTCCCTGATTCTTGCCATTTCTTTTCTTACAGTATTTTCATGCTTTCTTTCATGATGCTTGTGTTGGTTGATCAATGCGTCTCAATTTCCATCATCTTATTGCATTCTTTACTGTACTTTTCGATTGCATTTCCCCTACTATCCTTCTTCTGAGCCTTGGTGTCTAATGAGATATTGATGGTTTTGATCTTCTACCAATAACTTCTTGTAAGCATTTCCTCCCTTCTTCTTCTTTGATCTTTTGGAACATCTTGATATATCATGTATTTTCTGTATAAGTCATTCCTTGAGGCTGTCTGTTTCTGTCACCAGGTGTCCTATGTCAAAGCAATCGATATTTGGATGGCTGTATGTTTGCTCTTTGTCTTCTCTGCTCTGTTGGAATATGCAGCTGTCAACTTTGTATCTCGTCAGCACAAGGAGCTTCTTCGCTTCAGGAGAAGGAGACGGCATCACAAGGTAACCTCTTTTGTGATCCTCGGAGTACAAGCAGCAGACTTTCCTCTGTGCTTGCAAAAAAAGCAAGCAAAGAGTGGGTATGTAATAATATTTCATAGTCAATAAGCAGACTACAATGCTGTTTAATAAATGGCTTATCAATTATTTCTTGTATGTGCTGTACAAGAAAGGATAAAATCATACTGAACTGAATCATCCGCAGCAAAGGTTGGAGATAATATTCTGTTTAACGGTAGCGATGATTCAAATCAAAGTTACACTAAGGTGTTCTTGCTTAGGTGAGAAGTTCAGCACTAAAGAAGGGTCTTGATAAAACGTAAAACCTATCAAGAAACATATGTTTGAACCAGATGAAGACAAACAAAACCCATTAACCTAATGGCAGCTTTGCTTCAAATGGGGAAAACATGAATGACTATGAGGGTAGTTGGATTATTCCTTGGATCACCAACTTTTTCTTTATTAAAAATGTATCAAATGTGAATCCACTCATAGAGAAACCCATAATGTTTGTGGGCACCAGTTGAACAGATGGCGCATTCCAGAACTTTAGAGCTCTCACTGCAAAGAATACCTTTCTCTGTTTACATTGGAACCACAGCTCTTCTAATAGTAGTAAGTGGTTTGTTTTTATCTGCTGTCTCGGTGAGATGAAGAATATGTCTTAGATGGCCTTACCGTAGATCTTCTATATATTTTTGTATTGTGACAAGATAATATCTTAACTGCGTTTAGTTATCTACCCCTTTCATTGATATATTTGTATTTTTATAAATGTGTAGAAAAAGAAGTGCTGATAACTGAACAGTATATTCCATATGTGTGTTGTAACTAATGATTTGTATATTGTCAAAATAACCCATCGCACCTCATTTTGTATTAATAATTTACTAATAGTTGGCTTGCTTCTGCAGCTCATCTGCTGCTTTTGCTTTCCTATGTTCTTTTTAGAGTCAACACATTTATGGCTTTTTGGTCGGCAGATACCAATCGGATATTCATTCAGTTATACATTTTCGGCTGTAATATATATTCGAGGTGTGGATATCTGGATATCACAGCATATCAAATTTGCAATTTTGCAAATTTGTGGATAATCATATTTATTTAACCAATTGACGGTTAAAGCAGCATTACCATCTGGCTATCACTGCCAGGTTCTCGTCTGTGTTGGGAAGGGGCACGGATATATTGTTTGTATCGGGTTCTACAAACCCTGGTGTCAGCTTTTATCGAGACCTACAAGATGTGAATTGATGAGATCTCCCCAACCGCACACTGGGACCACAAAGTATAGATTGGCAAATAATCTTAACCCACCCCTGATTTACCAGTGCATCCCTTGACTTGTGACCCGTGCTTTAGACTCCCTGGTGACTCCACTTCAGCTGGCCAGTGCTTCCGCCAGGGCTTCTATGACTGAGCGCCGGCATCACATGACCTTCCGGTGCTTCACCATAGAAGCCCCAGCGGAAGTGCCGACAGCAGCAGAGGTTGCATCCCGCAAACATTCACCGGCTCGCACAGACCTCCACCGGCTGCCAGAGAGGCGGATCCGGGTCCCCTGCAGCGCTGCGGGGGATCTGGATCTTAGTCTTATAGTCGGTCCTCACTTTGAGGTCTGATTATAAGACGACCTTGAATATAAGACGAGGGATATTTACTCTAAAAAAAAACTTGTCTTATAATCAAGCAAATATATATTTAAAGGCTTGAAATTGCACAATGGTAATTTGTTCTTTAATTTGACTTAATGTAATGTCATTGTTTTCACCTAGTAAATTGCAAATATAAAGTGTTCCTGTCCATAAGGGCCAGACTTTTGATGACTGTAAGGCGAGTGGCCACCTGATAATATAAATGCGGCCAACAGTCGTTTTTATGCTCACATAGCACACGGATGGACATATCTAGCTGCTGGTTGCATACTGCAGCACCAAAACTGCCACTGGAGCATTTGCCTGATGTGGCAGATGAGCAGTCTGGACCTGATGTGCCAGATGAGCAGTCTGGACCTGCGGTCCAGGGGTGGTCCTAGGTTTTCTTAGCGCCATAGCTGAGCTATGATACTCTTTCCTGCATTCACATGCTTCCTAATATAAGAGGTGCTCGTAGTGTCGTTCCCTGCCAACTCTCTGCCTTAGGCAGGTACCTATACTGACTAACTGGGGTCTGGGAACATTCAAGTTTCCCCATAATATCCAGGTATTAGAGCTAATTAATAGACCTCCAGGACCACCTTTAGTCTGTGAATGGGTAGTGTTTATTGGGGACTGACCTTGCCCCCCCGTGCTGTGAAGATTGTACCTTCCACCCCAACATGGCTATGCCTCCCCCTAAACATTGTTACTTCCCCTCCAAAAATGGCGTGTGTCCACCAATGTCAACGGGACAGCCCACCAACCTCAGCGGGACCTCCTACCTGCATCCCGCAAGGGGGGGGTTCCAGGTAGCTGGAGCCAAAGAGTTCTCAGGTATGCTAGTAGGGTGGGGAGTTTAATTAAAAAAGTGCCCCCCAGGATACAGCGTATAAAAAATGATGAAACACGTACATTTTTAGATCATCAATATTTGCCAAATTATGCCCTGAAGTCCTAATCTTTAACATTTTGGAAGTGGCCAGCTACCCCCCCAGAAAAGATGGGCTCCTTCTCGCCAAGGTACTGAGTATGCTAAAAGGAACCTTGCTTCCCATAGGGTTTTATTAAATTTAAACCAATCCCACCGGTAATTGGATGGCTGTGAGGGGGTAAAGGTGGGCTCTATGCTCTTGTATTTCTTATTGCCCCCCCTCCCAGCAGATATACAAGCAGTACTTGCAAATAACGCATATACTAGTGAGTATACATGATGTTTTGCAAGTGTTAGTATGCATGAGTATGCAATTTCAGTTGAGTATGTCAGTTAATGGTTAACCACTAAAAGTTTGGTAAATTAACCTAATAATCATGGGATGCAAAACTATAATACGGTAAAACTACAGTGCATTGAATGTTAAATTATGAAACCATTTTGTTATTAAATGATGCTATTTTGGCTCTCTTTGAAACACAATACACAAAAACAGCATTAAACATTGATATATATATAATAAGGAATTCCCTTATAAGAACAACCCAGATGGTAATGTTGCCTAAATTGTAAAGCACAGATTGAAATGCATGCAGCTAAAAACTAATCCGATGTGGGCCACAAATTACACTACTAATTCATACGTCACTAATCCTACTTTTATTGAGCATTTGATAGAATTAAAAGTATTTTCATATATTCTCCTTCTACTTGAAGGAAAGAGACTCGGAACATGTTGTTGAAAGTGTTCAAATTCAGGGGATCCCAAGCCTGTCTTTAAGTGTCACTAACAGTTCAAACTTTGAGGACATCCCTGCTTTAGCACAGGTGAGTGATCTGCATGATGGATGCACTGATTAACTAATACGATCGAGCAAGGATATAACTAAAACCTGGACTATTAGTGCTACTTGAGGACAGGTTTTTGGAAACTCTGTTCTAAGTGACATCTGGGTATGTCAAAAACGTCTTATGGTCTACCTTTGCCTCTTTACATGCTTTCCTTTAACATGTCGTGTATTCTTTTTTTGATCTTCTGACCAGGTGAGAAGACATAGAAGAAATTTTTTGATGGGCTCAAACAATGGACATGGGTTAGGGTGGTTGGACGGGCCATTAGATGGGTTGGAGGGTTGGGCAGAGGCAAACCAGGGGATTTAGGAACAAAACACATTGGATAGGATATGATATCTTAAGCCAGATTTAGAGAGTCAACAGCTAAATATCGAGACACTCCAGTGGGGATGAATTGTCGCCATTACCATTATGCATTAGGGCATCTTTTCCTACAGTGATATTTGATAGTTTGTTGAAATCCTAAGTTTTATCAACAAGGCTGTTTGATAATAAATCCAACCTTTTGTAGATTTTGTGATTTCAAGCAAGACTTGTGTTGAGCTGTTGGATTAAAACCATACAAACACCCATATATTATATCATCACAAAAACTATAGAAACCACAAACAGAAGCTTTCAAAGTAATTTGATGACTTTTTGTGATTTTTTTTAACAAAATGATAAGTGCCATTTTTTTTCTATGCCTACCTCTGAATATGTAAATGGAACATCCTAGGCTATCCCCGTAAGTGTTTGTTAGCGATCACATTCTCCAATTTGCATGTAGCCTATTGTGTACACGTGTTTAAGGATCCCCTGCTTTGCATCTGCACATATGACTTGCATGGCACCCCACAACAAGGCTCTTCTAGCTGCGTCAGCAAACTGGAAGCAGGTGAGGGTATCTGCATAGGTGCGACCACATGAATTGTGACCCGAAAGTCATTCTGTTGTGTGAAAGTACACATTTTTAAAAGGAGAAATCTTGTCCACGCCCTTTACTATAAATCTTAAATCTCCCGCTTCCTATGATGCAAAAATAAGCCTTTATTTTAATAATGCAAATTAGAGATGAAGTAGACAGGTGGTAGCATAACTATAGGGTCTCCTGCTAAAACTTCACTAATGTACAAGTTGTTTGTAAGTACATGCAACATTAAGTGATGTAAGTTGAATTATTTGCCCCAGCAAGCTCTAAAGTGGTCTCTGCGTTGAAATGTGTATATACACATTTATATATGTACCAGTTGCTTCAAATGAATAGTGAATTCATTACATCCATTAAGATAAATAGGGACAATAAAAATTAATGTAGTATGTGATGTGTCCTCTAACCATTTGGACATATATAGTAAGGAAATATGGGGACACACCATTTTGTTTGTTTTTTTAAATTAATATGTTTTTTGTTAGAACGTTTTTTTTAAAGTATATACATTGTGGAACTTTTTCAACTCGAATGCCCTCACCTGCAACTCACAAAAATGAAAGTGGGATGGAGCACTGGGATGTCATATCATATCCCAATCTTCAGCAGTGAGAATAGCAGCCGTAGAGATAGGTTCTCGGGGCAGCTGGCTCAGAGTAATGTCCAACTTAAATGCATTTCTCCACCCAATATCAGTGTTCCAGCTTCTTCATATATATATATATTTAATTATGACAAAAAATGAAAAGGAGACATGGGGAACAGTTATTTTCTCCCCAATTCACCTAAGGTCTGGTACTTAGTGGTTAGGAAGAATATATTGCCACCATCAACGGATTGCTTTTCACCTTAGACCTTGCTGGTCCATACATGTGATTTAACTCTAATTTACCCATGTACCTGGAACAAGAAAAGACTCTAAACCAACAAGGGAGAGTCCCCCATTTACCCCTAGACCATAGGTACTGAAGTTACAGGACCAGTTAGTGCACGTGGTCCTGTATGGTCATAGCTTTACTGTCTAAAACTCTGGTAGTTGCTCTAATTTGTAACAATGATCCTTAATAAATAAGAAAGCTGTATTTTATCTAAAGCTTTACTGGAATGAATAATAAATACCGTAGCTCAATTATGTGGTTGCACAGTCCATAAGATGATGATAACAGGGGAGTGGAGGACAGAGAGCCTGTTGGAGAGGGTGCAATGTCCATGTCTTATTTTGAGTAGAGCCCTATGCTCAATCTCTTGCAGGAGGATGACACAGGAGAAGGTCGCTTCAGCTTCGCCGCATATGGAATGGGACCCGCGTGTCTCCAGGCCAAAGATGGAATCTCCATGAAAGGAAACAACAACAACAACCCCACAAGCTCAGCCCCTCCTGCCTCTAAATCACCAGATGAGATGAGGAAGCTCTTCATCAGCAGGGCCAAGAAGATTGACAAGATATCAAGGATTGGGTTCCCTTTGGTTTTTCTTATATTCAACACCTTCTATTGGATCATATACAAGATTGTGCGCAGTGAAGATGTACACAAGCAGTGAGGAGGAGGAGTAGGGATGGGGAGGGAATGGGACGTAACAAGAAGTTAAAAACTTTTTGGAGGATTGGATGGAAGAGAGGAATAAATCTTTAAAGGGGAACGGGGAAGAAGGCAAATTGGGGGAAAAAATAAAGATGATATGGTGAAAAATAATGAATATTAATTTAGGGGCTATAAATAAATGGAATTAAGATGTGGCATGACTGGAAAGATGGAGGGATAGAAAACGCTAGGTTAAAAAGTTGAAAATGTGCTGGATAAGAGGACGTGAGAAAAGTGTATTGGTGTCATTTAAGAAACGAGGACTCAAAGACATTCTCTATAAACTTTGTATTAAGTCTGTGCAATAGCAATGCAGAAATGCATGATTTTAAGAATGTGGCAATATCTATTTAAACTAATTTCAAGGATCGGGGGCTTTTAAATCCATGATGCTGGGGTTTACATTGGGAAATGCATACAGGCCTTAAGAGAATTTGGAATTGGAGGTACTGGAACTGAGTTTGCTGGTGAATGCAAAGTATCGGGCAAACTATTGGCGAACAAATGAAAAGTGCCGGTTATTATATGTAAAATATGCAATATGTATCCTTGCCGAATTATACCCCAAAAAATGCACACAAAATAATCCTAATACTTTATTTTGCTGCTAGCTTAGATGTTTCATTTGGGCTCCATCCTTATGAAGAGCCATTGAGTACGGGGCATCGACCTGTGGTATATCATTTTTGTAAATGATTGGCTTCAAATTCTACAACAAGCTGAACTTTGCTGTCTGTAGCCGTAGTCTACAAAGACACTGGCCCTTGATAGTAAAGGCAGCCGTATGCTTTGATGGATCAGGGGCAATTCAATCGACACATCTTTGCCCCAAGTGTAAAAGTGACAGCAGGAGTAGAGGAGGAAATCTCAAAAAACAAAAAAAAATGTGTATTTTCTGTTTCAGGAAATGTCACCATTTTAGTTGTATAATCATGGAAACAGCATAAATGTACATTATTTTGGAATTTTGATCTCAAGCTAACATCACATCATCATCAGGTAAGGTGCGGTGCCTGAGATTTTTGCGATAATATGCATTAATCATACAGTAAATTATTTATTTTCCCTTTTTCATCCAGGATTTGTGATACAAAGTCTTCCAGCTTTAAGGAAAAAAACTTTCACTTTGATCACTTGAGTACCAGATCGGGTGGGGAATTGGTTTCCAATAGGACGCGTGTGGCCAGGGGTGGCTCAGTCCCATTCTTCATTGCTAGATGTTTTAATACTAAATATTAATAATTTGATTAAAAATTATGATATATTAAATATTTATTAGACACATTATCAGGCTTCTGCATGGCCATTAGATGTAGGGAATCAACCAGGTGTACTTAGCCTTGGTTGGACTGTGATTAATTGGTCCAACCTTAGTTTTATGAGCCAAGGCAATAACTATGGGATATACATCCCACTTTCAATAAGATCAATGACCACACCTGGGAACATTCAGAGTTTACCCCAGAGGCTCTGGGTATACCAGCTAAACACATGGTCTTCAGCTCTTGGTGGTGGGTTTCAGCTCTACCCACTTCCTAATGCATTTGTAATAAATTAACTTGCCAGCTCATGGTAAGCGATCCTGGAATGTTCCCAAGTATATCAGTGACCCGGCAATATGAATTAGTAATGGTGTGGACTATATACACTAATTAAACTAGTCTTCTGTTGTCTTTAAGACACAGTTGAGCATTTGGGGCTGTAGACTGTAGTCGGTGGCATGGAGTGACAGTGGTGACTGCTGGGTCGCTGGACCATGTTAAGAACTCTGAATAAAGATACTGAAGAGTTTGATAGAACTAAGGCTTTCAATGGCTACCTGTATATATAAATAACTTTGTAAATTTGCTATAAACTTATCATTCATCAAACACCATCACACCCATAACATGATAGCACTTGTGTTTCTTCAAAAGTAATTATTCTGATACAGAGACTTCTAAAATGCACACTTTGGAAATTAAACAGTCATTAACTTTGGGGTGATTTTTGTGACATTATATTTAATGTACTCAACACATCATATTCTAGATCAAAAGCAACCAACAGATAGCGTTGTAACTGTTGCCAAACAATAATTTGAATGATGGTTGGCATATGGCTGAGGCCGCCATGGAATAATTTCACTAGGTCCAGACAGTATTTGTTATTAAATTAAAATATAACATTGAATCATTCATTTTTAATCCCGATTGAGTGTTTAGAAATGTCCAGGCAAATTATGTCAGAAAAGAAATGCTTAATATATAATTAAAAATGAATTTAACCCAAGTTGGTTAACTCTTAATGTCTCACCTAAGTGGAACTCAACTGGCAGAAGAGTATTCTCTGTCTCTGTGCCACATTACCAGTCATGTCACCCTATTGGGTGGTTGGGATCCTCAGTGTGTTACGGCTCAATGGAAGAGGATTGGGAAATCTCAGATCTCCCTTGTCAGCATCTACTGAGCTCTGAATTAAAGTACTTGGGGTTTAGCAAACGTTGCTCTTAAGCAGTTGTTTTTAGAAAAACTAAAGTTACAACTGCAGTTAAGTCATGGACAAGTTAAGGGTTAAAAATATAGACAAAGAAAAACACATGGACACTAAGAAGTATTTTCACATCAGACTAGTCTGCCACCTTGTGGCAGCATCGTGCATTGCAACACAATTGGGTTAGGATAAATAAGACTGGCTTGCTGTCTACTAGAGTAGACTCCTGTTAATGTTAACCCTTGAAAAGCCAGAAGGGAGGACAACATTTTGCTTTGTATTACTCTGTTTAATACTTTGTATTAAAGTATATGTATCTTATTTTGAACATCTCCAGCACTTGGCGCAGAGGCTTTAGTGGAACAGCTGCAAAATATAACTTGAAAATTGAAAAAAAAAAGTATTATAAAAGCCAAATAATAAAAATAATAATAATAACAATACCCACTGTTAAGCTGTTACATTGAAGGAAATTTTGGGCAAAATTTGAGGTCCGTTCACCTAATATGTGAATTGTGTATAAAATACACACATAAAAATATTGCACTTTTTATAATGACCCCTATTATTTACACTTTTAGGAGCCACATTTTAGTAAAAATAAATTAATGTATTTCAGAATTAATTTAGAAAATACATATATAGAGTGTAAGAGAAAAGCAACCCAAAATTTTGCCTTGGGACTTTTAAAAAATTAAAAATGTAATATTATTTTAATATAAAGAAAAAAATAAGTATCTTAATTTGATGTGACCATAAAATATATTTATTGCCTCTCACCCATGACCTTGAGCTTGACACATAATGTTTAGCCTAATTAATAGGAAATCTATGAGCACTATTCCTTACAGTTTCTACCTGCCTTTTCTGCTTATTTAACTTTTTTTTTTTTTTTTTAAAGTTTCCTTAATTGATTGACATCATCAGTACCATTTGTAATAGAACCTTTAGGATAAGTACCATTCATAACAAACCAGTAAAAACAAATGATCAAACGAGCCTAATACTCCCGAAAAGTCTGTTTTTATGTTGTAAGATAAAAATAGCTGCTTCCTCTAGAACGTAGTCATAAAGCATTGCTGTGTTAAATAATAAACTCCATGGAACTTGGTGTACGAGGGTCCGATTAATAATGATGTTCTTTGCTGTTTCCTTCCAGCAGAACATAATTCATGTTTTTTGTGTTCTCATGATTCATAGCAATCAACATTTATCATTATTAAGGTTGGTGTCCCCAGTTTAGTTAGACATAAAGGTATCATTCAAACTCCACTTGTCTCCTATAAAGTACATTGGGACTATTTCAAGAATGTTTGTGTGGCTAAGGAGCTCTTGTTATGTAGACAAGCTAGCTGTATTCACTAAGCCATGAGTTTTAGTTCTAGGGGAGGTTTAGCTTGAAGTTGGAGTGAAGTTGGCCTCTACTCCAACGAAAAAGCTCTGCATCGCATCATCTGTATTACATCATAATCTATTACATCATACCCAGCTGAGACCTAGCTGCCCTGAGCTAAGTGTAAGGAAAGTTACGTGAGTTCTCAAGGATATCGTAGTTCCATGACAGTCTATATAATGCCCACTGGTTAAGATTGGAGTAGTGGGTCATGTGATGGCACACTGGACAAGTCATTGGATGGATTGTAGTTGGTGTCACCCACTGCCTATATTCCTCAAGGAATAAAAAGACATGTAGAATTTTGTATCCTGGAGTAGAAATCGAATAGCATCGTAGCTTTTATATTCACACCATGAAACTATCGCATTGTGTTAACCCTTGCTGTGCAATGCGTTGCTGAACCACTGCCTGTGAGTCTATTCCTTCCCTGACACACAGTAGCTTATAGATGTCTTTTCACACCAGGGCCAGCATGCAATGTAGATGTAGGAAACACATTAAACATTACTATAGTAACATTGATGGCCTTTTATATTGTTTCCAATAGCAGACCCTTCCATCATGACAACAATATAAATATAACCATTAAAACATTTTTCCAAGGTCCATCCAGGAGGAATCCTTACCAGATACAGAGACATTGGCCCTCACGGCCTGGGACTGGGCCCTCGCAGCTCACTGTCCGTGGCTGGGCACCTTTGTCAGGATTGGGTCCTTGTGAGCCCTTCTCCAGATTGGGGGCCCTATTGTTAGCATGGGTGGTAGGGACAATGGGGTCCAAGATTTCTGATGGTGGCCCTGGGCGCAATAGATTATATTAGATGGAAATCTCCATCCAGATGTAAATAAATGAGGGAATAAACTATTCTGAATTAGCTTTAATATAGAATCATGCCTACGGTTTCTACCCTAAAACAAAGGTATAGGTTGGATTATGACTTCCATACTATGATGCATTCTCAAGCTTGACTGATGCAATCCACAGCAGCCCAAGGGCAGAGGGTCTTAATTATGCAACTTGCTCCATCGCACTCTAAAAGAAGGGCTTCTTACCGGAGCCCAGCACCTAGAGCCGTCACTGGTTTACGATATCTGTAATATTTCCGAGTCGGTGGCTCCCAGCGCTTCCATATTCTGCAGCTCAAAGAACGCAAGCCGCTTTCGTTATGCAATTATTTTATACAATGGCAAGTAAAAATAATAAAAAAAACAAAAAACCTGTAACTAACACTTATAACCTTTTGCATGAAAAAAAAGAGCAGAAGTTATGGCTAATTATTTTTTTGGCTTGTATTACGAAAATATTGGTTAAGCTCTTTGCGTTTGAACATGGAATGTATACATTTGTTGTAATTGTATATATAACATAAAAGAAATATATTTATTATCCCACGTACATTCATGGCAATTCAGATTCAAAATAAAGTTTTCTGAAATTTTTGTTGGTGAGTTTCTTTCGGGCGGTATGGTTTGCGGGTAGGATGGCAGCAAACTGCATGGCACAGTTTGGTATTTTATGGGGAAGCCCTTCCAACCTGCCAAATTTCCTTTTTAACCCCTTAAGGAAAATGGGCGGTCCCTAAACCCATGCATTTTGAGCCTGTACATGTACGGGCTTTGTCATTAAGTGGTTAAATAACCCATTAAAAGGACAGGCTAATGTCCCTGACACCCCTTCGATAGAAGAATTCATATTAAAGTACTCTGTAACCCTAGCTCTCTAAGTAAATATGTATTCTTTCAAAACAAAAATAATGCTCTTACCTGATGCAGAATTTGCTAAAGCTGCCTTCTACCACCATGATTGGCTGCTTGAAGCTGTCAATCAGTGTCAGGAAACTGCTTTTATTGAAATCAATGGGAGTACTTTACACATGCGCTTCAAAGTCACTAAAGCCGGTGCTGGAACTGACTAGAGGTGATTGCTTCATATGCTCAGAAATGTATTTGGCTGAATGCGAATCCTACAGGGCATTTAGGTGGGGAGTCAAAGGCGTTCCGGGGGATTTTGCAGAATTCCTTCATGCATTTGAAAAACACAAACCATGAAATTATAAAAGAAACACACAGCTATCATATAAAGTCAAAAAGAAAGTAACCCTGTTTGAATTCTATGGTTTTATAAACCAGGACATAATCAACTGTTCTTTAGCAGATTTAAAAATAAGTAAATACAACCTCAGATAAACAATAACACAACATACAGTTGTGATCAAAGATTGAATATCTTTGGAGAATTGGTAATATATGTACCATTTTTTAAGATATGAGCAAAACACGTTTATTTTTATTTCTTATGGGATTCATATTCAACTGTGGGTTATAACAGAATGGCTCAATCATAAAACGCAACATGGCAACAAAGAAAACAATGAAATGACCCCTGTTCAAAAGTCTTCATACCCTTAGTTCTTAATACTGTGTATTGCCCCCTTTCGCATAAATAACAGCGTGCAATCTTTAGTAATAGTTGTCTATGAGGCTCCAGCAGGGCCGGCCTTTGGGGTGTGCGACCTGTGCGACCGCAC